>JAQGAU010005619.1:0-10084 GCA_034698045.1 Paramacrobiotus richtersi
TCTGTCTGGAATCATGTGGACCTTAGACTGCTGGATTCCTCAAGCATGGGAAAACTTGCCGTTTACGCAATCGGATCCATTGCCTTCTGACCAGAGACAAGTTACCAAGCGACTAATTTGAAAATGTGCTGATTCTTTTAAAGAAAAAAAAACAGATTAAGCATATTTAAGCAACAAGTATCTGGAAGGAAATTGGAAATAATTTTTTTGACCGAAACGAAGGTCTTCATACTCAGAAAAACTGCGTTTCATGGTATGTGTGTGTCGGTCGCCATTATTGCGAAATCTGTTCTTTTTTGCCCCGCCGTCATCTTTTGTCATTTGGGTGCAACAACCAGCGCGTGTTTTTCTCTGGCCAAAGAACACCGGCAGCGGTATTCGTCGGTCATGCTTCTACATTTTTCTAATACTTCTTTACTAATACTAATTAATTTAAGTTTTGTTTTATCTTGTTATCATGCCATTAAACTGGTCCATGTGTACCGCAGCTTTTGTGTGTTGTTTCTCTTCTTGTCTAACTGCGTTCAGGAAGCTGTACTTCCCGCCCGCAGCATGCAGTCCTGTTACACCATGACAAAAACCTTCCAAAACATGCAATTGTATCTGTATAGTTACGTCTAGGTACAGTACGTTCAGATAATTGTGTTGTTTTGTATTGGCAGTTCCTAAAAAGCAAATACACCGCTTTGTCACTTTAGAACGTTAGAGTAGACCATCAACCGACTGACGACTAATTACCGCATTAACGGAAAAGTTTACTCACATTCCGATGATTTATGCAATGAAAGGGAAACGTCAACCGGCAAATAAACAGGCATAACAAGTATGAGGCAGCGGTAACGTGTTAGTTACGTGCAGTAATTCTGTGGTTTCAAGTTAAATCAGAAGCCAAGGATCGCTACTAACTATTTCGCACACGAATTTCCGAAATCAGCAGAGAAATAAATTGGATAAACATGCATTACCGTAGACTAGGTGAACGAATACCCTTTTACGTGGTCAGCGCCATTATGATCTACACCGAACTGACCGAAGACGATACAAGTGAGACATGTTTCATCAGTATTCCATAACCGTAATCTCTACGGACTCTACATGATTAGCGCGAGTGATCTTTATATCTTTTGCAGTGGTACATCAGCTTCAACCGTATCCGTATTATTCTCCCTTGTTATCACTACGTACTAGAACTTTGCTGTGTAATTGCTACGTTTTCGTCAGGTTACTGTTTTTCGGTCGAAGGAAGTGAAGGTCTCTTGTACTCACAATTGTCAGTTCTAATCAATTTCGTCGCACGTCCGTCATTCGCTCATCAAGCGCGATAAGTTTTTCCCATGTTACTACCTAACGCATGCGATACTGTTACTCATCATTTAATGCGGCTGTTGGTAATTCTTTTGCTTCTGCTGGGTTTTGTGTCTGTTTGTCGGCCGCGGCCGCCACAGAGAATAAAAAATCCATCGATTCCGGCAACCACTAAGGGACGGTGGAGTTTATGCTGAGCGCTTTATAAAAGATACCGTTGCCGCAACCAAAAAAGCGCGTTAAGCAGCGGGAAATTCCACTGTGATAAGCAAAATACCTAATTCGAGATGCTTTCAGGTAAGGAACTTTGCACTTAATATGCGAAGCGAACGGGAACGAAGTTGCTGAGCTACAGTAGTCATAGAACAGAACTTTAATATGGTAGGAGGTTCTCAGAGCATAATCATTTTCGATCAGTCGCTTTACAGCTTCAGAACTCTGATATTCATTGTGCACTGTTATGTGTGATTTGTATGGGTACATCAGTCAAACCTCAATTTATCAGACTCTGCAAATATTACACAATCACTGTGTGATGTGGGTGCCTTCGGCACAGGAAATGAACAACGCCCACCGGAGAAAACGCTAATCAGCCAATGCCGGACTGATCCCGAATCACGATCGATGTCATTGATGATCAACGGATACGCCTGCCGTTTCTGCTAGCTCGATGAATGTTTTGCGGTTAAATGAATTAGTCTTGAACAGCGAAAGACTCGGACGGGTGAATTTCCTGAATTGTGTACTGTTTTGTGTTATGAACGTGGGCCGGGTTTGTACTTTCTTGAACAATACTAAATACCGATCCCGAGTTTCTAACTTTCTAGTTTATTATAATTGCATGGCACAGCACAGTACAGATTAGGAGCATTTCCGTTATTATCTCGACATTATCCCGTTTCTGTATAGTGGACTCCTTGGTCGTTCCCCGAAACTGGGTCCCCTAGGTTCCCTATGCCGGCTATGCGATTACTGGTTACATATTAGCATATGGCAACGCAGTTAATCTCCAGATATCAAATGTGTATCAAGGTGACCGCAGTTTAAATTGAGCCACAATGACGGTGACCGTTGAGGTGAAGAATCGTTAGGATTCGTGATGCATCGCAAGTTATTCAACTGTATGTTCGAGACGGTACCGCAATCATGACGAGTCGGCGCTCGAGATGCGAGGATTTCAGGGTTGTTTTCTGGAAGAATGATGAGACAAAAGTTGTGGGGTTCTGTTTGAGATCGGGAGACGTGGAACAACTGGATCATAACTGGAAATGCAATTAATGGATTGTCAGGCCTGGAGCTTTCGACAGGTCTGCTGGCACGAATAGCTGACCTGACTTGACCGCATGCGCACGAGTCGCTCACTGTCGTTCCTAGATCAAACAGTGAAGCGGGAAGAAGCGGGCCCATTTCTAGCTGTGCTTCTAGCTGTCTTTCTCCTTAGATTCCAGTGACGAACTAGCAGGAAAAGCGTTTTGAGTCCAGCGGTCGGCTGATCGGAACTATGTACAACGCCGAAAAAGATAGGAGAATCGAATGTCTCGGTGCTGCTGCTTTGTTTCTTCTGGTCTCTCGGCTGTCAATTACCAAATACCCTTTATCGTTCCATGTCATACGTTCCATGGGTCTATGCTGTTCTGGAGAACGCATAGGTATTTTAGCTGAGAATGCAGATGCACAAGCTGGAACACCCGCAATGGTACTGCTCTGCTTCATGACCTTTTATTTATTTGAAAAATAAATACGTACGACGTACAGTCTAGGCTCTTATAACCCGAATTTTCATCGGAAGCGACCACTACTAGTGTAACAAAACTAGCCAACAATAAATAATTTAGAAAAACGCAACACCACTGAGTCACCATGCGGTAGCGCGGCTGTGTTGCCGACGCAAGGATACGTGTAGTGGTCGTGTAGTAGTGGTCGCTTCCGATGAAAATTCGAGTTATAAGAGCCTAGACTGTACGTCGTACGTACGATTGTTGCTCCAGTATTCTTATCAGACTTAAGCTGCAGCTGGCAGTCCTTTAACATTTCCAACACATCTTGCAGTTCCTTAGCGATCATCTGGTTTTTCTGAATTTTCACATGAAGTTTTTCTGAATTGTTAAAATGTCTTCTGATTCTGAATCTGTGAAAGATCTGCTCGCAAAGCTGGATGAATTTCTTGCTGGCAAAGACTACAATCCATCCGTAAACAATGCGAAAGTTTTCGCTGTTATTACTTCGATTGTTCGTCAGCTTGCGCTGATTTTTCTCAGGCTTTTGGACGATACTCAACGATTATTCCGCGAGGACGAAACGATTTGTGATCGCTGTTTGACGATGGAAGACGACAACAGTAAGCTGAAAGAAGAGCAGGCAAAGTTGAAGGATGACGTTGCAGCACTGAAATCTCAAGTTGTTCCTGTTTTGTCTGTAAGTGGAGCAGCCACAGTGCACCAGGATTCTCGGAAGGATTTGACAGCCACTCGAAAAGACGCTGATCTGGACGTGAAAGGAGCGAAGGAGCCCAGTCATGTTCTCGCGCGCGAAACTGATTACCGTGTCGAAGTACCACAGCCATCTTTCCAAAAGCAGACGTATGCAGAAGCCACGAGTTTTTGTACGTCATCAAGCAAAGAGAGGCCACAGATCAACACAAAACCATCCTGGACGAAGGTAAGCGCGCCAGTGCGTTATTTTCGTCCTGTGCGCGGGAGTAACAAAGGAAGCGCTGACGACCCATTTTTGAACGCACTAACTTTGAAACGGGCACCACATCGTGATTTTTCCGTACGAGGACTCCCAAGAGATTGTACTGCCGATTCCCTGAAACAGTTCTTGGAAGGAAGAAACGTGAAGGTTCGATTTGTCGACGTTCGAAAAAGGAGTGAAGCAGATAAGCGGCAGACAACTTTTGCTCGAGTTGGAACATTTTTGGAGTTTGAGAAAGACATGTTAAATGCAGGAATTTGGCCTAGTAATATTTCTGTAAATTATGGAAGTATTAAGTAGCTGCTTTGTTGTTGATTTGTAGATTACACTGCGGTGCTTTTCTACTGCCATGGTCTGCTGGTGTAAGAGGAATAATTTTTCCTGTACTGGTTGACGTTAAACATCATTAAAAAAAAAAAAAAAAGTGTAACACATACTTTACTACATACACTTTGGCGGTTTACTTAACCTCTGTTGTTAATTTAATTAGAAAAGTGATTTATCGGAGTTCGTTCTAGGAATGGAAAAACAGATGCAGGCACTGTAACTAAACAAAGGTTAGGAGAAACAACGCGAATTTCGGTGACGGTCACTTAGAAGAATGAACGCTCCAGTACGTGGGCTACGAGCTTACTAACGTTCCCGTGATCCAAACCCCTCAAGTCCACGCTGTCCCAGACTCGGTAATCCAGCTGGCCATCGCGATAGTAACGATGATCCAAGCTGAAAGTTAATAATATTTGATATTAGTATTATAGAATGTTAATATAACTGACCGAGAATACCACTTCTGTGTTTCGTCGCACTCCTTGCTCTGCAGGTTATAATTATAGTACGTGTGACTAAGTGGCATGCAATATTATCGTGACAAATTCTGGCATCCACGGAAACCAGCCCTTGACAAGCTACACATACATATACATGTGCATCGCTGACGCACACTTATAATCTTTTCCGTATGCACCACGAACGTGTCAACAATTAGTGCAATATTCTGTTGTTTCAGTGCAACATTGGAAAGCACTTACAGCTTGAACATGTCCCGGATATATTTCCATCCGTCTGGATATGGGAGCACCTGACTCCAGAACTCAAACAGCTTCCTCACGTTCATTTTACACATCTCAGTAGGTTCTTTGCAATGTTGTTCCAAAACGTCCAAAAATGAGCGCAAGCTTTCCACTCGGGTTCCAGTTCTTCGGAGCACCAACCGAGAAATGGTCATAACGCTGTTATTCAGTCGTCGAGTTGACCTAGTGTGCAAGTCCGTAAGCTCTTTACTGGCTGGCAAGCGGTTCATGAGATAATCGACATAAACCAATGGCTTTTGCATGGTATAACCGTGTATGACAACCAAATGTGCCACATCCAGCATTAAGCCGATGTTGTACAACTTCCAATCAGTTTCGTCGCAGCGGGTCCAAATAATCTCCGTGACCACAGTGCAATTCGCAATGCAGACTGCTGGGAGGCTAATCTTCTTTATAGTACAAATCTGCTGGCACACAAAAGCCACACACTCCAGATACTCAAGTATCCCGTAAGAACAACACGTCGGACTGTCGAAATCCATGAAGCGGACGATTTTACAATTCGGTTGAAGAGTGTAGTTCAGGACAAGAGTCAGATGGTAAAATTCCACAGACGAATGCATATCGGACGATAAGAGATATTTATAGTTGCGCATATCGATGGTGACGAATTCGCGTAGGGAAGATGCAAAGGTCACTGACGCGGCAAACCAGAAAGCACATACCCTGAAATTGCGGTAGTTCACGATTAGGTTATTAACTGTTGGTTTTGACCTCCGCATCCTTTAACCTTATAAGTATTAGACTGCTACAGTATACGTGGTCGTAATAAAAAATACTGTTTTTGATTATGTGCCGTAGAACTTAGTACTTGTTGAATACTAATCTGTGAAAACTCAGAATTTACCCAAGTGTAAAGTCTTACCGTCTCGCCCTGACTTGCGAATGCACATCCAGCCACTGCAGTATTTGTACCAACACTTCAGCAGGAAGGGAACCAATTCCGATCACCTTAGCTGCTACATCAGCAGCGGAAAAGCAATCTGCAAAAGAAGTTTACTATGTTGAGAACTGTAGTACTTGTAGATCCAATGATTGTTCTACCGCACCGAATGGTAGTGCACTGCCGGGGAATGTGGCAGTGACACCCGGCAAGACTGTCTTGGCAAAAACTCCCATAAGATCTTCTGCAGTGAAACGGTCGTTCCAGGGGGGGGAAGTATAACGCAGGTCAGCGCTCCAACAAATAAATACGACGGCGTCATTCTTAACTACTAAATAAAACTGTCGATCTAACATCCGGCAACCTTGCTCCCAATGAGCCAGAAAACCCTTTCCCGCATCATAATGCCGGCGAAATAAACGTGCTTCATCGTACCCGTCCCGAAAGGCCGGCACATTGTGCTGCACAGTATGTTTAGCGAAAATCATCGGCTTTCTTAATGGTGCTACGGGAAGATGTCGCACAGTCTGCTGGGGATGGACAAAAAGTCTGGTACAAACTCCATTGGGCAGATAAGCTTCAACGTGACAGGAACGGAAGTTACGGTGACAATTGAGCAACCGCCGGCCCGGGACGAACACATACGGTCCATTCTCTTCCAAGCGAACAGCCACGTGTACTGGGGTGTCGCTTACTGGGCGCCCTACGTTCGGATGCGGGAATACATGATTCTTGTGGATCCAGGCGATGGGCAGGGATCGGCAGTTGTAGTTGATCAGAACGCAGTCTTCTTCGACATCTTGGAGATACCCGAGATACCACGAATTGCCCTGGCGCACGAGAAGCGTGTTGGCGATGTTGATGTCATGCTTGGATTTAGGTCGGGAGAAATATGAGTTCAATTGTAGAAAATCATTGATTACGATGACCATCGCAGCTGTGCTTTGCCTGTAGAGAGAGCCGACGATTAGCCAATCGCAGGACAACAAATTAAAGATTTACGTAATCTGAAATTGCTGAAATATCTGCTGTTGTACAATCTGTCTTCACTGGCAGTCCATGCGGTAAACAGCAAGTGAATGGCACGAGCTGTTTATCATAACGACAAATACACAGCTCATGACCGATTGTCATAAGGAACTGGTAACGTTGAAAAGCTTTCGCTGCTAAGTGGTCTCATTCTATTGTCTTATAAACACGAAAGATGGGTCACTGCATATAACAATGGGAGACAGCATATTCGATTGAATATCTCAGGCTGTCTTCTGCAGAAAATTTCTCCTTCCAAAAAGAGACTTACCACATTCCGTCAGACGATAACAGTAATGTAGAACGGTGCCAACAATAACATCATCGTCAAAGGATGTAAAAACTGACCCTGGTTTTGTTTCTTGCCCTGCTTTCTTGAGTGCTACGTAATAAATCCGCATGATTAATACAGCTGTCCAGATTATCGCAGCGCCCCTGTCATTGGTTATTAAAATATGAGGTCAATTCGGATATGAAATTCGGGATGGGTTCCCCTCGTCCATCATGCTAGCGCAGATGTTTCGCTAGCTCGATATAAACTCCCAGACAAGGGTCACACGGCGAGACAATGTCCATTAGTGTAGTACTTAAGTTATTTTATTTTTTTTGAAGAATACTTATCAAGCAACTTTCTCACAGAGAGTCTTGAGAGGGGTTTAATTATGGGCGAAAAATATAGAAGGTGCGTGGCTGTTTTCCCAAAATAATAAGTTATCACTTCTCGTGTTCGCCTGGTCCGCGGAGCCCGAGCTCGATTCAGAAAATTCGCAGAAAATCGACTTTCGTCCTAATCTTGGGCTTGTTGCCCTGAATTCCTCCGGACGTACTTAGCGTTTATTTTGCAGTTAAACATCTCCAAAAAAAACTAATCCAAAAAATAGTTATCGCGGCAGCCGCTGAGGCCCGGTTTTCCGGAAGCATTCTGCCTGCAGCATTCCTTTTCCCATAAAATGTTTTTGTTCAATTCTAACAACGCATAAGTCTTAGAAAATGTTCTTTTTGTATGAAAAACGCATGCATGAACTGCAAAGAAAATCAAACGATAGCTAACGGTCCATGGAATGTAACGAAATCTTCCGACAAAGTTTTCCGATGAATGTTTGACCACAGTTAGGGTGTCCGCCTCGTGCATGTTGTGGCATGCTCGAGTTGCCCAGCTACTAATTAAGTTAACTTGTTTTCGTTGATAACGCTCCTACTTTCTTTCGTTGCTGAAGCAGAAATGAAGTATTAATTATGCTCTTCAAAACTAACTGACACATGACCAAAATGAACTTCGTCTTCAGCTGGTTCGAGCCAATCAAAAATACATTGCCAACGGTTACTGTGCGCATTGGGTATTCTGCACTGTACCAAGACCAGTTTTCAGGCGTATTCAGACGTTGTGATTGGCTCAGGCTCAGCGACCCGCTCAAATACTCCATGTGATTAAACACTCGAACACGAGAAGTGTTATGAAAATCAGTATAGAAATGGGAATGAATTATGGCTCTAAAATAAATGCGCGAACTTCGGTCGGAAGAGATAACTTAGACGAACGAATAATTATTACACTCTAGAACATGGGCTATAAGCTTAGTAACGTTCCCGTAATCCAGACATCTCAGATCCACACTGTCCCAGGCTCGGTAGTCCAGTTGACCATCCTGATAGTAACGATGATCTAATCTGAAAGTGCACAATATTGTCATAAACACAGAAAAAAGCCGAGACCACCTACATACTGTACCATGCAACTCGATGTTACTGGTCTTGTGGATACATTTTGGGGTTATTACCGAAATTACTTTTGACTGTTAGTTCCGGTCAAAGTTGAACTGTTAAGAACCACAGTACCACTGTTGGTAGGGTGACCAAAACAAATGTCGTTTTTACGTTACTATGACGTTAATACCAAAACAAACGGGGTTGTACATGCACCGGTCAAAGCAACATCGTTTGCAAGGTTCCATACACCACAGTTTGCGCATCTGGCCATGTAGCATGAAAAACTATGCATCCAGAGGAACAGGGAACCCAGCCCGTGGCAAGGTGTATTTACTCCGCTGGTGTACAGCTCACTGAGCTCAGTACCATTTCTATAAGTACACGCAGACCAGCGAAAGTCAGTGTGGTCCGTGCAGTTCACTTACAGTTTGAACATGTTCCGGATATTCCGCCATCCATCGGGATACGGAACCACTATAACCCAGAATACAAACAGCTTCTTCACTTTCGTTCTACAAAGCTCGGTAGGTTCTGGGCATTGTTGCTCCAAAGCCCCCAGAAACGCTCGCAAGCTATCCGCTCGGGTCTCGGTTCTCCGGAATACCAACGTGGGTATGGTGATTGTTACCAGCTTATTGTCCAAATATTCGATCTCTTCGCCACGCAAACCCGCGCTCTCCAAGTGATACCCGATATAAGCCAGAGGATTATCAAGCGAATAATCGCGTATGACAACCAGTGGTGCTAGGTCCAGTAACAGCCGCATGGTTGGCAAAGTCCAATCAATGCCGTTAATCGGGCCGGACCAAACAATCTCGGTGTACACTGTGCACATTCTGCGTCTAGCTCAGCTCATTCTGCGTCTAGCTCAGCTCGAGAACGGATATATTTTTTATGTCCGTAGCGTAGAATTACATCCGTGTTGATATACCATTGTCTGTGTGTTGTATGGTGACCTTTAGCAGTTTCCATTCGAATATCTTTTTGGATAATTGCCTTAAAAAGTGCATCAATCCGCACTAACGATGATGTCTATCCCTGAATTGCTCCGTAAATTCAAAGAAGTTGTTGATGCCAACCCGAAACCGGCGGCTGCCGCCTTGAAATTAATTGTGGACGACCTGGTCCCACTTCTCAGCAAGATGGTGGATCAGAATATCGAATAGCACGGACGCATTTGCCACCTTGAAGGCGAGATTGCCCGACTCCAGAAATCTGTGAATTCTGCTGATACCGTCAAAGAAGCCCCGACTCGCCCGCCAACTGGAACGTCTCATCGAAACTATGCGACTGCTGCTAAAACCGCTTCCAAAACATGCGCACTTATTTTGACTCCTGATAACGTTGATCAGAACGGAGGAAGCAAGGGAACATT
>JAQGAU010005620.1:0-10082 GCA_034698045.1 Paramacrobiotus richtersi
GACCGCGTCCAAATTAGCAAAAACTTCCCACACCATCTCCAGTGGAATGTCGAGTAAACCGGGTTCATCCTGAAAAATTACACCTGGTCAGTAATTTAACAATATATTAATAAATAAATGATAATAAAAAATTATAATAAAAAAGTATAATAAAAAAAACGAAAAAATGTCAGTAATAAAAACAGAAAAATTACACCCGTCAGTTTATTGTGTATTACGTAAACGGCAGCATTGTCATGTTTTGATCGCGCTCATCCCTATTAGTCTATTACATTGTTATTGTTTTACGCTGTTGTCTTTACAGTCACATGAACGTCTTAAAACGTATGTTCATCATTGTTTGTATTGTCATTCTTTTGTGTAATACACTTATCGTTAGTTTTACGCGGTGCGCGGTTACCTGCGAATCGCTCCCGTGCACTGCTGCCAATTCAACGCTCCCGCCGGATTTGCCAACGACACCGCAACTGTAAGGACATTTACAGTGCATACGTTATAAACAATTAATTTTCATGTTACCGTATATGAGAAAAATGTGCACACACAAAGCATGAAAAGGATGAAATAGTTACAAAACAATAAAGTTAATCTGAAAGCATACACAGATATACAAAAATGGTGGATAAAAATGTAAAGAAAATTGAAAAATATATCTTTAAAATATATAAAAATATAAAAATGTTAAAACTGAAAAATATATAAAATGTATACATAAACATTATTGATAAAACATACAAATAATGTGTATAAATCAACTGCAAATTTAGAAAACGTTATGTACTGTAAATTCCAATGAGAAGTTTGAAACAATACGTCGTAGTCACGTACCGCGTAACCGACATTGACAAGGCAAGCGGAACAAATCGCGGTCAACCGCTAATTAACAATCAACTATGCCACGTTCGGATCGTCCAACGAAGCGCGGTCATTAGTAGAACAATAACACTGTTTACTTAATATGCGGTATATTGAGTAAACAATGAACTGTTCTCTTAATTACTAGCGACCGACTTCGCATCCAACTGTACGCTTTATAAATCGTACGCAACGATACACGTATTAAATTTCCACGGATAAAATTAATAAACACTCTGTGACCTTGATTATTTGGAATAATGCGTTTATATCGGTAACGGGAATGGAACAGGTCAATGCTCGAGAAGAATCACAAACCAGGAAGTGGAAGAAAAAAGGATTGTGCAATATGGCAGTGTTCAATCCGTCTGTGGCGTAAGGGAGCATCCATAAATTACGTACGCAGGTCGCCGCAAATTTTTTACCCCTCCCCCCTGGTATGCTGACGTCACTGCATTATATAAGTATTAGGTCGTCACACTTTTTGCCCCCCTCCCTCCCCGGTTCGTTGCGTACGTAATTTATGGATGCTCCCTAATCACGCCTGCAACCGCACGGTAGAGACCGCAACAGGTGATGTGATGTCATACTCTGCCTGGTTGAGGCGCGCACGTACGTACGGGTGTACATCGCTCTCTGTCTGCGGTGTCGACGCGACCAGATGAACGAATGGCGTATCGATGATGTCACATCAGCTCTGATCTCACTGCGCTAGACGACCGCGCTGTGATTTTCAGTGGCTGGGAAAATCGGGAATTCGCTGGTTGACGTTTTGCCAGGACAAACAGTATAATTTACGTGATGCCACGGCCACACGTGTGACTCTTGATGCAATGCCAAGAGGGTGATAATTACAGAATTTTACCGTTTTGGTATTATTGGTATTTTCGTCCGTATCATTTAAATTTCGAAGATTATTTTTTTGAAGATTATATAAGTTTTCAGCATGTTTACAGTCTTCTCCGTATAACTAAAACAATTACGAGTTACGACAGACGAACATAACAATAATCGCTGAGAAATTCATTTCCAAAAATGTGCCATAATGAAAACCTTGCGTATGTATGTACAGCTCAAAATGATATTTAACAATAAAGATCGAATTTTTTTACACTTTGTAAATATTACAAAATTATGCCTGAAAAATCAAATCCATATTGTAAAATGATCAATGATTATTCATAATTACAACGAGTGGATAATTAATGCCAACTAACCAAATAATTCATACACAGAGCTGGGAAATTTCTTTAAATAAATCAAATAAAGATGAAGAATGTGACCGTACTTCTAGAAGGCTGGAAACCACAAAAACCAGAAACATACAAACTACAACTGTATTTCATTGAACCATCCAGAACGTACCATTTTCTCATTCTCTTGATTTTAATTATAATTTAACCTGTTACTTTTTAAAAACAGCCCAACATTTCAATATTTTATTACATAAAACATGGGAATAGTCTGCGAGTGTAAACCAATAAAAAATGTCCAACATTCACGTCCAACAAGAGATTTCACTGCACGTACATTAATCAATGATCTCATTGCCCAATAAAAACAAACTAAAAACCCCAGCTGCAATTCCAGTTAATCGACTAGGCACAATCCAACCCGGTCAAAAAAATCACCAAGAAACTGTATCTCCAGTTAAATCACAGTCAGAACTTCGGGTACACTGCGGTCGGCGGGATAATGGTGCAAATCCGGGATGACCACCTCCTCATGGACAACCGGGACGTGGCGGTCGGCGGCGGCGTGGAGTTTGTCGACCGTTGGTTGATCGAGCTTCCGGGCGTTGCCGGAGAGCGGGAGCTGCACCGGGCGGACATGGCGGAGACGCCGGTAGAAGGGGCAGTGCAGAAGGTGCTGGCCGGTGCTCAGGGGGAGGATGGCCCACTGGGAGACCTCGTCGAAACCGGTGCTGAATGTCCAACGCTGTGGTTCAATGTGGACGTTAGCGACAAACGTTCACCATACATTCACACATGGATACAATATATTGTTACATTATTCTTTATTGGGAGTGTGATACCACGAAGCTGGCGCTAAAATAACTACTGCAGGTATGTCAGTACATCGATACATTATACATACACATCAAACATACGTGCACACTTATTGCGTCATTAATTGCAGAATAAGAATGATCAAGACTACTACAATCAATAAAAATAATTTAATTAAGAAATTAATTAGTGACAATTAATGTCACAATTTTTAGCATAAACTGTTGTACTTGAGTACTGTACTGGTGTACATAAACTGTTGTGTTGAATATTGAATCACCGTTTCTATACTTGTACCTGAAACCCGATCCGCCACTGTTTACCAGCCGTACGAATCCATTCCTGCTGGACCATTCCGTGCTTCTCCAAGAGACCCACACAGAGCTGCCGTAGTCGGCGATTCACACGCGAGAAACAATTTAACGAGTATCCTGCAAACGGACAATTAATAGTCGCAATCTTCACCGTACGATCGAAGTACATTCGAGTAGACAGGAAAACGAATCGAGCAAAAACCTGAAATTTGCAGAATTAACCACAAAATCATTTTTCAAAATACCGAGTTAAATACCAAAAAAATAAATCATTCAACAAAAAAAAACGGAAACCGGATATGGATTTCCGTTAGAACCGGTCAATCAAGGCAAACTACCTGTAGGAAAAGTTCTAGTGACTAAATTAGCATGATTCCACTAACCGTCGAGTTTGCCGGCAATCTGCTGTACAATCTCCTCCGGCAGCGCGGACAGATAGTCCATCCTCCCGTCCTCCCCGGTGTCCGGTACCTCATACACGGTCCGCAGTAGCCCAAAGCTCTGCAGATCCGGCGAATGGATCAGCGTGCCCAGCGGCTTCTTGGGATGAATCCGCCTACAGACACGTTTAAATGCGTCACAACTTTCACACTTCACATGCACAAATACAGTATCACATGATGAAATAATACCACTAATAAGAACAGCATTTCACTGTTACAAACGCCGTGATCACAGTGCCAGTCAAAGCAGAGTCGGTTTGGACACGGAACCTCTTACCGTAACGAGTAGGGACAGCCGTACTGCGCCAACGGACACCGCTGCTCCATCCACGTCAGCCCGCCCTGGATCTCGCTGTGGACGTTGCGGTAGTGGGCGGCGTACTCGCTGCGCCGGAAGGACTGGCCGCAGACGAAGGTCAGCATGGATTTGGGCTTGGTCTGGTACCTGAGCACACACACACATCAATACGCATTATACAGCAGAAAAACAAGGACAAAACATACATTGACAAGCAAAACAAAACAATCACAGCTACAGTTCTTCCCGCTGATCGACAGACCATAAAGACACAATTATTACGGTAATGACAACAAAAGACAACAAAAATAACTATTAATATCTAATTTTTTAAAAATTACTCAAAGTTACTAAAAAATTACTAAACTTACTACAAACTTATTAATTAAAACGAAAACATTATTGCTACAAATTACCAAAAATTAAGAAAATTGATAAAAAGGTACATTCAATAGAAGAACCTACCAAAATATATTAAATTTAAACGCTATAAAATAAAACAACGAAACACAATGACAAAATACGAGAAAAAAAATCAATAAAAATGAAACAATAAGGGAACATACACAATAAAACAGCCGTTTACGTACCGGGTGATGGTCTCCACCGTCAAGTTGAGACCGAGGGCCACGGGATAATGCAGCGGCGGGGCCGGTGGAACCGGCACACTACCGACTACCGGCGACGCGCCACTGTCCACCAGGCAATCCATCAGATTGTTCGTTTCAGGCAACGTTTTGTCCGTGACACCCGCACCGATGTCCTCATCGGCGTCGACACTCTCCACATCCCGCAAACTGTCTTCCTCCTCCTAGAATATTGGTTGCATGAACTCACTGAACCGACATGCACATACTAAGAACAATCCACACTAATATCGTTGAAACTCTTTATTCTTGAAAAAAGCATAAACAGTACTCCTAATGAATAACCTATAACGAGACCCTAATGGGAACTATCAGTAACAATAATACTTGAAAAAAAATAAACACCAGTAATTAAAAAATTATTTCGTTATTAAACAAATTAATAACATTAATTAATTAATAATTAATTAATATTATTTATTTTTTATTATTTATTTTTTTTAATTACTATCAATTAATATAATTACAAAAATTTAAAAGCATGATGTAGACTGACCCTATCATCTGTCTGCTCCGTAATCATCTGCAGCGCCACCTTCAGCGTCTCCGCCGTGTGCCTCGCGGCCGGCACCAGCTTACTGCACAAACTCCGACTCAATCCGGGCGGGTGCTCCTTCCGCCGCCACGGCGCATCCGACCAGCTCCACTCCTCTTCCGACAACTCCACCGAACCCTCCCGACTGACCTCCCCCACCGTCCCCCGCTCCTGCAGCAGCACCGCCGGCACGGGGCGGTGGCAGGGCAGCGGCACGGCCGGGAAGCGCTCCGTCAACTCGTTGCGCAGCCGGCGAAAGTGCCGCGGGAGGGAGTAGGCGTGGTTGAGGACGGACTGGTCGCGGAGAGCCAGGGCCATGTCCAGCTGGGTTGGGTGGCCGTGGGGGTTGGGCAGGATGAAGGGCAGGGGGGAGTGTTTGTCCGTGTAGTGCAGGGGCCAACGGTTCCACTCCACCGAGCAGAAGACAACGCTGGCTGGGCATTCTTCCTGCACCGATGGAGACATTCACCATTACACATTGTATCATAATTTAGAACATGTTCACTAGCACATATTTATTTTATTTTGATTTATTGATTTATTTAAATTGATTCATGTATTTTAATATATGTATACTAATAAATTTGTTTTATTATCCTTATTTTGATATGTTTAATTTAATATATTTTTTTAATATATTTGTTTTAGTGCATTTATATTAATATATTTCTTTACTGGAATTTCTTTATTTCTATTACTTTATTAGTTAATTACAAAATTTGTTCACAAATAAGCAACTGGCCACAGATAAATTAAAACTGCATTTAACAACCAAAACGACTGACAATATCCTCAACACTTTACTGTTTATAATTATTATCATTAAATTTTCTCATTGAGTATTCAATGATTTTAACCCATATCAGGAAAAGCATCATTATCGAGAAACTGCTGAAAACCTTAAGGAAACCCGGTCTGTTACATCATTTTCTGCTCAATAAGTACGACATACCAAATGTTTTCCAAGAGCCTTTCTCCTCAACTGCATATCACATCCATTTCCGGCGTTGATGCACTGCACCTATAAAACGCATAATCCATTCAATGACAAGCGATCACGTTAAAGAAAACCATCGTAAACTATCAGTTGTTTTCTAACATTAAATAACTTGTTTTCAAATTATTTTAATTATTTAACCTAAATTTGAATTAGGGTATTTCCGACTACGTAAATTAAGGCATTTTTTATTCATTTATTTACTATATTCAAATTAATTAAACGCTAATCCAGTACAATTCCAATATTACTATTTGGTCCAGTTTTTTAATCAACAATTGTTTTAACCCTAATTTTGATTAATTTAATTACACAAACCATCCCGAATTTAAACCATGTCAATTAATGCAATTATTATTGATTTATTAATTATTAAATTAATTTAAATCTGATACTGGATTTATGAAAATATTTTCACACAATAATTCCATTTTAAATATTTAAAATACAGTCGCATTGTGTAAGAGTACAACAAATAAACAGCATTGTGCAATCGCTCATAAAATCACCGACAAATGTGTAACATATTTGCCTTCGCGAGAGATCGCAAAACAAAGCGGCAAGTGCTTAGCAAAGTGTTTAGAATAAGCCTGGTCGGGTCCATTACGCCAATAACCCACATTTTATGCTGCTGACTCAGACAGGCACGCACACACGCTGTAACACCGCCAATATTGACACGCCATCAATAATCAACAAAACGGCCCCGTTATGGATTGTTGTGCAGTAAAATATGTCAACAACGAGCAAATATTTTACTGCCCGAATTCTTCCCTGATAGGGAAAAGTATGCGGATATTTTCTGACCACAAACGTTTAACAACGCTATTGTTTTGTATTTTAAATAATACATTTACAGTTGACGCATTTAAAACAGAAAAGCGAGTAAGTTAATGGAAAAAATTACAAAAAAACACGAAAATATTGAAAAAAAATGCTCAAATGAAAACCGAGCAACAAAAGCTACAAACAGATGGAACGCCACATGAATACAAGAGAAAAGACTTGAAAACAGGCACCAAGAAGATTAAAAGCAAAAGAAAAACCAATTAGTATAAAAAAACAGCATGAATAAATAAAACTATATTAAACAAAACCGAAAATGTTCCGCAAAATTTTTAATAATGAAATTTCTTAAAAACTAAGAATAAATGCAAAAACAAAGACAAGTGGCAACGAAATGAATACAGTGAACTCAGGAACAAAACGATTAACATTTCCTGGAAAGATTTAAAAATCCAGTTAAGTATTTTGGACGTTAGCTAGTTTACCAAATTAAGTATAATATTAATCAGCTGCCTTTTTTAAGGGTTTGCTAAATTTCTGGAACACATGAAAATGTTAAAAATTATTTTTTATAATATACGGGTACCTAATAAAAAACATTCATTTAACCAAAATTAAAAAATGAGTTGTTCGTTCGGAATTCGTTATACAACACCAGACTTTATCCTATAAACGTAGATCAATTTTTTTTACAATTTTCCATGGTCTTCCATGAATTTAAAACAAGAAAAGAATGGTAAAGATCCTACTGAAACACTGGCGAAAAATCAGCAGAATCAGATGACATAACATTATGATAACAATAGTCGATAATCAATATTCCATTTTCTCACCAGAACTTCCCCGCAGAGATGATCCAGATGCTCATCCAGCTTACACCGATGCATCCGGACATCACACCGTCCACACACCACCACGGGACAATACCGGGGACTCGTCCCGTTCTTCCCTATCCCCGCGCGTTCCCCAAACGCGCAATTACTCCGGAAACATCCCGCGCAGTGTTCCACGTGCGGATTCCCGTTGACGCCGTTTTTCTTGACTGTCTCACTTTTCCCCACATTCCCATTCACCACATCGTGGATCCAGGGGAAATAGTCCATTTGTGCACGCACCCAACGATCACAAAACGGAGGAGAGCGCGTGTTTATGACACTGGCGAACTGGAAACTGGTTCAACGGAGAAATATTAACGTTTAACGATACACGGCCGTCTGTGTGTGTGTGTTTGTGACGCATCCGCATGCGTTTTGCAGGCGTCCGTTTACCGCATCCGAACAGTTGCTTTTTTGGCTGATTAGTAATTTCGTCAACACGGAGGCAAGGCAGATTTAGAACTGTGTGTGATCGTTCTACAAGAAACAAACTGGTTTGTTGAGTAAAATTAATGGTGTGTGTCAGAAATTTGGAAATCACTCCGATCAGCAGACAGTTACCGTACTTGTGGATTAAGCGCAGTGTCACGAGCTAACCACGGTTTTTGGCGTGTTACGACCTATTTACAGTGCAACAGGCAACCGCCACTACCTGCCGGCTGCCCAGTGCCCAGTATCGTGGACATTTCGGCTCAATAAGAATAATGACATTGCAGAACAACCAAATAATTTACAAAAATAGTTCCAGATTGGAGGTTGGCTTCGCGCTCCGCGAAGCCAACGGACTATTTCGTAATTGAATAATGGAAAATTAATTCAAAATTTAAAAGTGCTGGGTTTCGTTCATTTTCTCAACTCGAACCGGAATGGTAACCAAAATCTTTCTGACCGATAATTTTGCGCTAATCATATAGCGCCTGATTCCCGGCATCAAGGTTTAATTTTGTAGATCGGGTAAAACATTACCCGACACAGATATGGCTGCAATCAGTCCAGTTGCAAGTCTAGCAGTATGGAGAGGTATTCGCTTCCGACAGCGCGATCGATAGCGCTGGTCGGCGCCCAGTGATGTGCGGAGATCTCCGCGGACAAATGGGGATGACTAGCAGGGCATTGTGGTGAACTTCTGCCAGTCACTGACCTGTTCGTCGTATGCAGTTTTGCGATGAAGTCGCTAATGTTTCCCTATAATTACATGAAAGCTCCTCCACAGAGAGATTTAAGTACATTGAACAATTTTAACTAGTGCAGCAGCAGGGGATATCGACGGAAAGACGACCATTACCGGGGCTTGTTATTCCCTACATTTTGTTTGATTTTCGACAACCGTAGCTGAACAGTTTCCACACCCTTCTCGAATGCACGGAACGCTGCTGTCCTGATGCTTCGGACAAGGACCGACCAACAGCGCTTGCTTTAATTGTTCCACTTGCTCATGTCCGAGTGGTCACCGTATCAATTACTGAAGACTCGCAAATCTGCCAGAACGTAATAATACATAAAATCTGATCATAATTTCTTATTGTATGTAGTATTATTATTAGTTGAATGTATGTGGTATTTTTGGTTCTGTATAGTAGCACAACATTATTAGTGTGGGAACAATT
Organism: Paramacrobiotus richtersi; assembly: GCA_034698045.1. Lineage (NCBI taxonomy): Eukaryota > Metazoa > Tardigrada > Eutardigrada > Parachela > Macrobiotidae > Paramacrobiotus > Paramacrobiotus richtersi. Next base: position 9,367 of record JAQGAU010005620.1, read on the forward strand.
GTAAGCAACATACCTATCAGTCATTATCAACAATGCCAGTTTTAGGTCATAGTAGTGGCACGTGTAACGGGTGACGCTAATTTTTTGACCCTCTTGAGTGATGCTCCATAGCAACCGCCCCCGAAGTGCCATCGCGACCGTTCATAGACTGTTTGGAAGACACACGTATATGCTATGTTTTCGCCATAGGAAGTTGGTTTGGAAATGCAGCGTAACTATGGAAATATTTCTCCAACGAAATCGACCAGAACTTGATCATGTCCTGCGCACGATTTTGAAAAAATCCGTTTCTTCGGTTTTGTGCGCGTGGACCACCCCTGACAAGGCATAAATCACCAAACGTACTATCGTTTGAAAGAGCATTCTTTTCTCTATCGAAACGTATAGACATCTACGTCCAACAGTAACAGACAGAAAATCCGTTCCTGAAGCAATCTACTGTGCCAATTTAAAATTCTCGTGATGACCCCGACCGTGCTTGTTGGCCTCACAAATTACCGGTCGGTTGTCAGCGTCCCGAGCCGTTTTAATTTTTTTCAGCTCCGACATGGACTAGTCTTTTTAACTTGAGCACTTAAACAGTTTGTGTATCGTCTGCACAACCGCGGTAATATTAATTCCACGAACAGGCAAAAAGCAAAACAGCAAAGTTAATTATTTTCAGAAAAAGTGCAAAACATTTTAATTCATTTGCAAATTTCCGTTCAGCAGGCTGT
>JAQGAU010005621.1:0-10081 GCA_034698045.1 Paramacrobiotus richtersi
TTTTTGTGTTTTCTATCAGTTCCTAGGCAACGGTAGTTTACTACCATTGTAACGTATGCCTTGAGGTTGGTTTTGCATTTGCGTATACAGTAACCTGTGTCTCCTTGATGTCGCGTTGTTAGAAGTTAACGTTAGTGCATGAAACATCCAAAGTGCTAATAAGTTATCGATCAAGCTCTTCTGTAGTCGTGCTCCTGAAAGTATGGTCCTAGTGCGGCGTCTTGGCATGGAGGGGACAACTGTACGCGCGCGAAAGCGTCCTCTGGACGACCCCGAATCAGCTTCAGAAAGTTCTGGATCAAATCTTGTCGGGACGGGAAGTGCCGGTAAACGCCTTTCGACCCCACCTGACAGCACTATAGTTCGCGTATTCGTGCAGCACATGTCCAAGCTGTACGAAACTGGAACGGTATCCGACTGCAAACTGATTTCCCGTGATGGGAAAGAGTTCGCGGCACACCGAGCTGTCTTGCAGCGGCTTGGTCGCCCGTCTTCGCCACGATGTTTTCGAAAGATATGACGGAAAAGACGTCCGGAGTATGCCGCATTGAGAATTTTGACGGACAGGTGGTTGACGCTGTGCTCAAGTTTGCCTATACCTGTTCGTTGCCCGATATCGGAAAGTTCGTGGAGGATGTGCTGGATATCGCCGATCAGTATGGTATGCCCGATCTGAGCAGTGCTTGCGGGGAGTTCATGGCTCGAAACGTTGATATGAAGACCGCTGCAGGATATTTTCATTTCGCTGATCGTCGTGGACTGGGTGCTGCCAAATCCAAGTTGGCTCGTTTTATTAGCGATCATGCTGACCAGTTTTGAAACCTCTTTGAGCGGCGACAGCTTTATGGTTTCTCGACATCTATTTTGTACAACTTTTACATCGGGATTCGCTACTGATTTCGCTTTCGCTGTCATGTGCGCGCGCGATTTTGTGGTTCCTGAATGATGCTGCTTACAGCTGACTGTTTTAGTTTAGTTCTAGTTTACAGCTGATGCCGGTCTATGGCTTTATTTGACGGCTACCGTTTGTCCAGAATTCGCATTAAGACGATGTTGCTAATAAATTAAAAGGAACGACAACTACTGATAAACTATGTACGGGAAGAGCGGAATCTCAGATACAACGGAACTACCGAACCTCACGAAAGAAAAGCTCTTAATAGCAAGGCCATGGTCGGCACACATCGTACGCCTTTTTTATAGTCGTGCTAGTAATATGGTACTGTGCAAGATACTACAATTAGTAAAAGCAAGTATATACCATGTCACCGAAAACAAGGTCTAAGTCCACGAATCGGTTTCGGAGCAGCTGCGAGACATTGAAATCTGACGTAATTGAACTGACAAAACCTACTTGTTTTTTGCTTTTTACAGCAAGTAAATCACCGGTTCGGTTGTCAACGTATAACATCAAAAAGTACTTCTGCATGGTATTTTTATAATCCTGGCTTAACAGACACCAGCACACAGCCGTTGTCGCTTAGTTCGATGCAGTAAAATAAATAAAAATTCGCAAACAAAACAGTATGCTGTAACGTACATCTCCTTTTAGTTCGCATCGGCAGTACCACGTACTTACCGATTTTTATTTCAAAAACAACCAAAGGTCAAACGGTAGTAAGTACAATAACAAACTCATGAAAAAACATTATTGTCGATATAAGGAAGAAATGTAAAATTTTTAGCGGGCTTTCTTTGCAATAAGTGCATACCACACACCAATATAACTCGTCAGGAACCACTGCAACCTATACTTCAAACTGGCCGTAATGCCCAGCGGAATGAACCCGGCCACGTTGATGGTTTCGAAGCCGCACCGCTTCGCCACATCGTCGATCTCACTGGGCTTAATGAACCGGTGGAACTTGTGTGTGAACGGTGGCATGGTCCCGGCGACATGCTCCATCCATCCAATGATGAAGAAGAGTGCGGACAGTGAGCGGTTGTTGGTGGTGAAGATGACACAGCCGCCTTCGCGCACCAATTTACAGATGTAGGGAACGTACTCTAATCCGTTGATGTGCTGATACTGCAGTTGTTCCGAGCAGATGACCATGTCGAATTCACCGGGGTGGGCCATGCTGAAGTCCCTGACACTGGCACACTGGTATTCGGGACCGGTTTGCTCGCGACCCTATAATAAATTTCAAAGGTCAAAATGATGAGCAGGTGAATCTTTTCTGTATGAGATCGGTACTCTATGTATTCGGTACATGTTTAGCTTTGGACAGTTATTCAGCTCTTTTCAAGATTTATATGGAGAATTGTTTTCAAAATTCATAACCGAACAAGAATTATAATAACCATATAGAAACCACAAAAGAATTGTTACGGACTTTTGAATCTCTTTAATTAGGCAAAAGCCATTGACAATACAGAAGTGCTTGCGCTGGTATCTCTAAATTTCCCCACAAATTTAAACATTAAAAAAATTGAACTTTGGAATTGTTCGTTTTCTGGTAAAAAATCTGAACAAAACTAACTGTAGTAGTTATACGAAATAATTTCAATTCATTTTTTTAATATTGCGCTCAATGCGCTTCTCGGCCATCGATACCTGATAATTTGATTTGTACGCACCACTGCACTACGATTGTTCACAACTTCACACAGCTGTCATATATCACGGTTGTCGTTGCCGTAATGATCGGTGTTATTTAAACTGGGAAGACATACGAAATATCGGATTCAGAGCCAGCATAATTCGTTAAGCAGTTTTGATATTTTACAATTCCAACCGGAAAACAACAGCAGAGAAGATCCTAAGATGTAGTGATCTTGTGTGCAAATTCACGAGATAACGCTGTAATATCACGATAAAAAATAATAACATCACGAGCAGATAACGCCCGTAAAGAAAAAGCTTATGTTGTCTGCGTTTACGTAGTATACACGCTTCTTACAATTAGCTGCTATGTAGTACGTACACAAGTTATATTATACAGTAGTAATAAACAATACATAATGAAATTTAGCAAACTTTTGCACCCGTCATATATGTAGCTGCATCGATACCAATCTTTTAATTTTATAAACTTGACCTAACACCATATGTACCTGTGCTTCCAGCCAATGCCGTTTCGCCGCCATAACATCATACTCATCGCAGTCAATCCCCACCACTTCCGCTCCCAACCGTGTCAACGCTTCGGCCAGGAATCCCCCACCACACCCCACATCACAGATCTGCGCGCCCAACAGCGGTGTCTGCGTGTCCATCGCCTTGACACAGTCGTAATCCCGTCCGAGTACATGCCGGTAGTACGCATCACAAATCAACTGCAATCGGACTTTGTTCATACTCCGTAGACCCTTGACCTTTCGCCGAATACGGGACTCGGTGTGCTCATCCAGTTTGTCCTTTTTCTCCCTGGTGAAGATGTCACTGTCCAGGTGGCCGTTTTTGTCCGCGTAGGAGGGCGGGGGCACCGGATCGGGCTCGTCCTCGGGGTGGAAAATGTAGGCTTGGAAGAGCTCCAGAACGAGGTGGAGGGGGAGGGTGGCGAGAAGCCAAATACCGAGTAATAAACCCTGGAACAGCATTGCAAGGTTGGATCCGAAGGAGTAAAAAGTTTGAATCAGGGTCCACAAACGTTAATTTATTTACACGTTACTAGTAACAGTATATGTATATCACCGTTCGTTACTCACTACCGATTTTTCTCGTTTTATATCTGCTCGATGGCGCACCGTTCTTTCGAGTTCTTTGTCGTTTTTTATAATTATAAAAAAATTTCATCTGGTATGAAAAACTGTTTGTTTTTTCTGTCGTTTGTCCGAGATGTTTCGAGATTGAAACTGCGAATAGATAGAAGCGTGCAGTCGCGATCGTCTGGCCTGAATGATGACATCAGGTTTTCTGATTAATTGATAACCTTTTGAAACTGTCGCTTTGGTTTTTATTTTTACATATACATTATACATGTACTGTTTACTTTATATTTGCATACAGATATGTACACAGAAACTGACAGACAAGGTCAAAGGTCAATCAGTGTACTGAAGTGATATACAGTTTGATATCTGTATACTTAAAGCTGTTAGCTGCTGACTTATTAGGCACGATGTCCAATCGTCCCAGTGAAAATTTTGTGTTCTGTGTTGCACTTTGCCCTTCTTTGTATAAGAAATCTAGTGCAGCTACTGCCATCTAACAAGTCTACAAGCTCAAACTAATTATTTTTTTTTAAGTTTTTCCATCAGTCGCCTGCACTCCTCTTCAAATGCTACAGTGCGCTTCCTTTGAATTTTGCATTGATAAGGCGGCAAGTAAGTACTGGTAAGGTAGTAATTCCCCGTAGTACTAATAAGGTAGTTTTCAGAATTTATAAAGTATTTTCGTCAGCTCCTCGTAGTTTGCTACCACTGAGACCCTAATACGTAATAATGTTAGTTTTCATACGCTGCGTCGAGAGCTTTGTACCTTGGTTTATGCTGCCAGTGTTAAAAGTTCAAGTTCAATGCGAACTTCGGAAGTATTTACTACGCGCGATCCAGGTCTTCCGCAAGGCGATGCTCATGTGACCATGTCTCACATACAGTAATAAGGAACTTTCCGGTTTCAGCGCCCTGCTAAATTTGACGATGTCAGTAAACTCGCGAACGGTGCAACCGCACGTATCGCAGCGGATCCGCTCCGTTGTCCTTCCAAAGCTGAGCACCAAGGACCAACTGCGGAAGGGTCGTAGAGATGCGCTACTTGTACGGCGCATGTCCAAGCTGTACGAAACTGGAACTGTATCCGACTGCAAATTGATCTCTCGTGATAGAAAAGAGTTCACGGCGCACCGAGCTATCCTGGCGGCTTGGTCGCCTGTCTTTGCCACCATGTTTTCGACGGATATGACAGAAAAGGCGAGCGGAGTCTGCCGCATTGAGAATTTTGACGGAAAGGTGGTCGAGGCTTTGCTTAAGTTTGCCTATACAGGTTCGTTGTCCGGCATCGAAGAGTACATAGAGGACATGCTGGACATTGCTGATCAGTATAATATGCCCGATCTGAGCAGTGCGTGCGGCAATTTCATGGTTGAAAACGCCACGGTGAAGACTGCTCCGGGATATTTTCATCTTGCCGATCGGCGTGGACTGAGTGCCGCCAAAACCAAACTAGCCCGTTTTATTGCCAGTCATGCGAAAGAGTTTTAAAACAGTGTTGAAAGTTGACCTTTGAATGGCTCTATGACTACGAAGACTATCCGTAGTCGTAATACCGTGCCAGGAAATCATAATCAGGTTTGGGCGCAACACCACGCAGTTGGTTGCATTCGACGTTAAACCATCAAAAATTATCATCATGCAGTTCTTGAAGTCGCTGTTGGTTGTTATTAAATAGCATCCTTCTCTTCCGCACGGCCAGTTAACATTGTTTTCTTTTAACGGATCACGGATAGTTCGACCAGACTCGAAGTCCATAACGGGTTGTATGCTCTTGTGAAATAATAATAATAATAATCAGATTTTCCTTCCTAGGACTAGCCTATATATCTGTATTGCTTTAGTCAAATATGACAACCACTATGAAATACCTTTTGTTTAACACACATCAAAATAATAATGACACTGCTAATAATTTTTTTAAACGGCAAGTGTGTAGTAATAAAATCCGAAATATCTATCATCATTTATGCAGATAACGGGAAGATTAGAGCTGCAGATGAAACAGACGTGTTAATTTTTCAAAAGAGAACTCCCGGTTTAAACTCACATTTTAAATTCATCTCGCAAACAGCTTCTTGTGAGCGTGCCCGTTTAATTAATCGTACATGATCACATAAGCGATGTCATATATATCGGGACTCACTTGTCAGGAGATGCGAGGCTGTATCTCGATTTCGATAAGCGATAAGCGTTAACTACTAAATTAGAACTCTCAGATACAGTACTAGTAAGGAAATAAAGTAAGATGCTAATCTATATCCACAGCCTTTCGTGTAATCGTGCCACTTATAGCACCGTTCAAGATATGTTCATGTCGCCGAGAAGAAGGTCCGTGTCCAAGAGTCCGTTTCGTATTGCATCTACGAGACGCTGAAGTCTGATGTAACTGTCAAGGCCAACAACTGCAGTCGGCAGAGCAAGGATTTCATCCACCGATCATAATTTAGCATTAAAATCGGCCACGGTTATGCTTTAGCATGAAATTTCTGTAAGTCTTTGGCCATGTGGAACATGACCCGCGCCTTAATTGACAAAACCTAATTGTTTTTTACTTTTTATATCAAGAAAATCAGCAGTTTATGGTACACGTGTAATGCCAAACAAATATATTTTCATACTGTTTTTATATGGTTATTAACATTCATCAGTTCGATGCAGCAACATAAATTAAAATTCGCAAACAAAAACAGTACATTATAGACGTCGTTTTCGTTTACCCTGCATCTGCAGTACCACGTACGTACTTGCCGATTATTATCAGTTCAAAAACAAGCAAACGGTAGTATATATACGTAAGTACAATAAACAAACTCCGGAAACAGCCTTCTTGTCCATAAGAAACAAATGTGAAATGTTTAGCGTGCCTTCTTCGCAATAAGTGCATACCACACCCCAATATAACTCGTCAAGAACCACTGCAACCTGTACTTCAAACTAGCCGTAATCCCCAGCGGAATGAACCCGGCCACGTTGATGGTCTCGAATCCGCACCGCTTCACCACATCGTCAATCTCGCTGGGCTTAATGAACCGGTGGAACTTGTGTGTGAACGGTGGCATCGTCCCGGCGACATGTTCCATCCATCCAATGATGAAGAAGAGTGCGGACAGTGAGCGGTTGTTGGTGGTGAAGATGACACAGCCGCCTTCGCGCACCAATTTACAGATGTAGGGAACGTACTCTAATCCGTTGATGTGCTGATACTGCAGTTGTTCCGAGCAGATGACCATGTCGAATTCACCGGGATGTGCCATGCTGAAGTCCCTGACACTGGCACACTGGTATTCGGGACCGGTTTGTTCGCGACCCTATAATAAATTTCAAAGGTCAAAATTATGAGCAGGTGAATTTTGTTTGTATGAGATCGGTACTCTATGTATTCGGTATGTTTTGCTTTGGACAGTTTTTAGCTCTAGTTAGAGCTGAAAAGATCTTTTCAAGATTTATATGGAGAATTGTTTTCAAAATTCATAAACCTACAAGAATTTATAACCATATAGAAACCACAAAAGAATTATTACGGACTTTTGAATTGTTCGTTTTCTGGTAAAAAATCAGAACAAAACTAACTGTAGTTCTATACGAAATAATTTCATTTCATTTTTTTTAATACTGCGCTCGGCCTGGTAATATGATGTGTACCGAATTGTACGCACCACTGCACTACGATTGTTCACAACTTCAAATAGCTGTCATAGATCACGGATTCACGGTTGTCATTGCCGTAATGATCGTTATTATTACAACTGGAGAGACACACGAAATATCGGATTCAGAGGAATTAACCAGCATAATTCTTTAAGCCGTTTTAATATTTTACAATTCCAGTCGGAAAACAGTAGCAGAGAAGATCATAAGCAGTAGTAATTTTTGTGTGCTAATTTCATGAGTTAACGCTATATGTCACGTAACGCAAAACTTTATGTTGTCTGCCGTCTGGCGCTTTATATAAAGATAACGTAGTACGAGAATAACATGCATCTGTCTAACATGCTGTACAAATTTGTAATTCCATACCTACGCATAGCGTTGTTTTTTAGACAACAAGCAAATAATAACTAAATTCGTAAATAGAATCGAAAATACTTAACAGCGAACTTGTATATACTTCATATACCAATTTTTCAGTTTCATAAACCGGCTTAGCACCATACCTGTGTTTCCAGCCAATGCCGCTTCGCCGCCATAACATCATACTCATCGCAATCAATCCCCACCACTTCCGCTCCCAACCGTGTCAACGCCTCTGCCAAAAACCCTCCACCACACCCCACATCACAGATCTGCGCGCCCAACAGCGGTGTCTGCGTATCCATTGCCTTGACATAGTCGTAATCCCGTCCCAGTACATGCCGGTAGTACGCATCACAGATCAACTGCAGTCGGACTTTGTTCATACTCCGTAGACCCTTGACCTTTCGCCGAATACGGGACGGTGCATTGAGGTTTTGGCCCCACCAGAACTCGGTGCGCTCATCTAGTTTCTCTCGCTTCTCCCCGGTAAAGATGTTACTGTCCAGGTGGCCGTTTTTGTCGGCGTAGTAGGGCGGGGGCACCGGGTCGGGCTCCTCCTCGGGGTGGTAGACGTAGGCCTGGAAGAGCTCCAGAACCAGGCGGAAGGGGAGGGTTGCGAGCAGCCAAACGCGGAGTAAGAAACCCTGGAATAATAAGACAAGGTTAGATTGGGAGAAACTTAACGTTTGCATTAGAATTCCCAAATGTTGCTGCGAACATGTTATTGCTAAATCCAGGGTACTCGTTTTTTTAAATACGAGTTTCTGCTCAATTTCACAACGCTTGCTCAGCTATCGGTAATTTTTTATATTTTAATAAATTATTCGATTATTATAATTTTTTATATTATAATAAATTATTCGATTATTATAATTTTTTATATTATAATAAATTATTCGATTATTATAATTTTTTATATTATAGTAAATTATCCGATTATTAAACTATAATAAATTATAAATTCATAATAAATTATTGGATCTGATAAGATCAAAGGACTGCAGTTTTTGCATTTTTCGGCGTTTATCGAATTATCGTAAACGTTTTGGGATTACTATAGTTGTTTATCTGCTGATTTGTTACCGGTATAGAACTAATTTTGTATATTTCATGTAAATGGACAGAGACGAACCCTGGACAAATTCCAGTAATAAAAAAAACTTCCACTAATCAGAATACAATTGTTGGGAATTTGGGAATTGAGACATCCAAAAAACTTACACCCGAAAGAATCGTACGGGTTAAATTGACTATTATGAGATGGAACATATGCACAACGCCTACCAGCTAGATTCATCTAGTGCCATTATTCTACGATATTCCCTACATTATCTAACATTCTCACAGCACCAAGAACAAGCTTTGTTCTGATTACTGACATACCGCAAATACAAACTCAAAAAAAAATTATCATTGTTAATTTGTTAATTAAATACGTAAACGCAGTTATAAGGAAACGTAGTTCGCATAACTTCCTTACCATTGTTACTTCCGGGCAAACCAACGAATTTCGAATAGAATTCCCAAAAATACGAAATAAATTCCCCGGCTTATGCGATCCGCAGTGTTAGAATAATTACTGAAAACTCTAACTGTGTTAAAATGCCGAAGCACATCCGATACGTATACGCCAATAATAGAAGAGACACGTTACAATTACTTGGATTTTTATCAAACCAAAAGAACTTTACCTCGAGTAAACTATATACCCACAATCACCTTGCGCATCTCTGACTTGTAAACTCTGATCAGTGGAAAATCCAGTCTGCAGTAAGCGAAAAGCTCACCATCGGCCGTGGCTCTATTACCATACGGACTGTGACCTTTCGGGCTTTGGTCACTGCAGTGCTGTTTGAAAGCGACTGGCAATTTGGCACGGTAATTGGTACAATAATTTGTGTGGATGACTAACACCATGCACCTTGAATTTTGACCGCAGGGGCAAGGATTAATTGCTACTCATTACAGTTCGATTAAAACACAACTGCGGACTGCTTCCTCTTATTCTAAATTACCATAGTTTGCAAACTTACTGCTTATAGGTAGTTGTTCCCCGACATGATATGTAAACTTGCATACCCATGGTTTACGTTGTACCTTGCATTGGTTGTTATTTGCTTTAATTTAGCGGAATGCTTGAGGATACCTCGTTTTTTTGGTCTCTTTCCCAGCAGTTTCTATAAACTTGATTTGTCGACAAAGTTTCACTGTTACACAGGTACTCGTATTGCTGTAAATTTAGTCGAATTTCGAATTGAATTTGTAAGTCATATTTATCATATTTCGTACGGTTCTGTTCTTATTATAGTCAATGTTTATTTATGTCGATCGGCTGAAAGCTGGAATGGTTACAGTAGAATTTGTTTGCATTTTGGCATTGCTAATACCATCGAAACAGCTTTTTATGGCA
>JAQGAU010005622.1:0-10080 GCA_034698045.1 Paramacrobiotus richtersi
AACAGCAATTATTGTGTACACTCTACACCGACCGTGATGTTTGCTATCAGTGCTTGCACTGCAGCAATCATGATCGCGATTGTCGTAATACTGTAAAGAGTTATGCAGTATAATATTAGCTACGGGGATGTATATATTGTTTGCACATTGCTGTACCTGTTGTATTTATGTTTCCTTCTGAGAATAATACAGTGAGCCGACCGATCAACCACGTAAACTGGGATTTGGCATTACGCGATACATGTACGGTTCCTTGACCAAGTCACTTAAGACTAAATGTTTTCCTTAATTAAGCGAGACGAATAATCGTAAGTGAAGAAGCGACGTACCAGGGTTAAACTTGGGCCCCGTGGGGATTTAGCTAACCATTGCATCCAGCGGGAAAATGAACACAGTAAACAGTGAGTGCAACTGTTCTTTCAATTAGTAGCGACTGGCACATCAGGGAAAATAATGGAATGAGTTTGAATTTGCTGAAGCGGCATATGTATCCAGTTTTGATAAAGCCTTGGATAATGTGAACTGGAGTAAGCTGAAATGGATTAAAGACCACATCTGCGCTGACTATCTGCTAGATACGTTACTGATCTGCTAATTATTCTGATGAATGATTTATCACATGTGTCCGAACTCTGATGATTCCAGAAATGTCATTGTGTTGGTCAGTTACATAAAGGTCACTGATGTGGAACTCGGGCTGTCGTAGTGTTATAATGTTGTATGACCTTTTGTGAGGATCTAGTATGATGGTACAGGAGCACAGTCCAGCCACCCTCACAGGACGGCTCCTGCTGCACGGGCTTATCGTAATCAAAACCGCCATCGTTACAGTTTAGTTTATTCGCTTGACGTCCACACATACAAGGGTAGCTGCCCCTTATTTAAATTTACAGACAAGAAAGTTATTAGCAAATACAAGAGCACGCTAAGAAATCACCTACACTTGCAACAGATAAGGTTAACAGAAACTATTGAAGAGATGGCAGATAGCACTTATGGCACGAATCGTTTGTAAAAAAACATGGCCACATTTTCATGGTAACGTAAGATGCGTAGGTCAATGTAGGATAATGTAGGTTCCGTGTAGGTGCCACGTAGGTCGCTGTATTTTTAGTATAACCCAGTGTCGGATGCATGTAGGTCAGTGTAGGTTAATGTAGGTTCCGTGTAGGTGCCACGTAGGTCGCTGTATTTTTCGTATAACCCAGTGTCGGATGCACGTAGGTCAGTGTAGTTTAATGTAGGTTCAGTGTAGGTACCACGTATGTCGCTGTATTTTTCATATAACCCAGTGCCGGATGCACGTAGGTCAGCGTAGGTTAATGTGGGTTCCGTGTAGGTGCCACGTAGGTCGCTGTCTTTTTTGTATAACCTAGCGTCGGAGCCACATAGTTGTATTTTTCCTATAAGCCAGTATCGGTTTCATAAAGGTCAGCAGCGTTAGTTAACCTTTCTGATTCTTGCATATAGATCTACGTGTGTATGTGGTATCCGTTGTGGAACCACAGATGTGTCCGCGCCATGCGGAATATGAGTAAGTACCACGTAGCGGCTTGTTGGTGTCCATAGCCGGTAAGAAGCACCAGAAACCACATTCACAGATACAAATCTGGACGTAGTTCCCAAGTCCAGTACCATAGCATATCCAGTGAACTAGATAGATTTCCAGATCGCAGAGCCAAAATCGATATTTTTGCATTAACTGCCACCAACCTCAATCATAATTCACATTTTTATTATCAGTGTGTACAAAGCGTTATTCATTAATTGTGAAAGGCACATGTTGTTTTGCAAGAGCCACACCCCAAAGAATATGCTCTTTTTATATACCCAAAGAATATCCGCTGTAATAATTCTGTATTTTAAAATTACGATCATTAAACTACCTACACATGTACAGCAAGTATGTTTCGAAGATTGTTAGCTTTTGACCCTGCCAAGCGCGTACAAAATGAACAACTGTTCAGTCATAATCAAACAAGATTTACGGACAGGGCCGTAAACTTATGCAACAATTAGTCAGTAAAACCGTTTGTCTGAAATGAAAACACTGATTATGTATCGCAGACAGCTCTTCATTGTCGAGTCAGAGCTGATCAACACTTCAGACGTTTTTTAGCGATGTGGTGCTTTTTCATTGCGCTCTGTAACTCCGCAACCTGATGTTCGGCCTGTTTGGTTAACATGGCATCTTTACCGCATAACTTCAAACGAATGTCCAGTGCTTCCGTCGCGCAGTCCATTGCTGTCGGCAAAGCCGTCGCGAATACATTCTTCAGACGCTGCTGTTCCGATTTCGAGACGGCATGGCCCCTTTTTTCCAGATCCGACAGGCCGCACGTTGGACAAAAGGCAAGTAGACTTAGACAACCAGCGCGTAGGACGTGACATTTTGGATAAACTGATCTGAAAAGCACCAGTTACAGACAAATTCTGCAGTACAAATGGTCATCAAGGACGTAATTACTTGATAATCTAACGAACAATTCGAAAGGTCTGGGTCGTGCACCCTTTGAAACTGTATTCTATTGTGATATATAAGTAATGAACTTCAAGGTTCTAGAAGCGGTTACAAAATAGTAAAACCCGGGGACATAAGAATACATAACGTTGTATAGCTTATTCAAAGGGTGTCTTACAAAACCACGCCATATCTCGGACAACCTACGCTTGCCTACTGTAATTCGAAAAATCTGCAGAATAAACTAAGCTTTCTAACTTACGAGTCATTAATCCAGTTCAGCATACGTAACATGAATCTCTTAACGGGTACTATAGTTCATGGTACTACCAGTGGTACTGGTACTGGTTCTGGTACTGGTACTGGTAATGGTTATGGTACTGGTATTGATAATAGTACTGGTAATGGTACTGATAGTGGTACTGGTTATGGTGCGGGCTATGGTACTGGTAGTCATACTGGTAGTGGGCCGCGCCGCCAGGTCTAACATATCAACAGACCTCTGTCGACCACAACAGTACATTTGCAATAAAAAATCACATAAGCAAGAAATAATGACACGTTGTAATTCCTGAATTATGGAACATTTCGCGCGCACAGGCGTAGTTGTAAAACTTAATATTAGCTGTAAGCAATGTAGCCAAGTGTTCTGTTAGCTAAAACGCTGGTCCGCGAGAATCAGACTCGAAAACGGTTTTTACTTGTTAGAAACTATAATAAAATTTCCGAAGAGGATAGGCCTATATTATTGCTTTTTCCGGTCGCGCGTGCAATGACCGGTTGTTGCGCAATATGGTGAATAACTTCAAACATCGATTTCGAAATCAAAATCCTTATTACCATCCGATTTGCTTGTACAATAAATAAATGACCGCGAAGATATTTATTGAAAATTTTGATCCAGTTTCACCCGCAAATGATGACCGGGAAATTACAAAATGTTTTCAAGTGTTTTAAAATTATTTGTAAAATTTCAAAAGAATGTTTTCGAATTGTTTTTGACTCCGGGCTCATTGCCAAGTGTATGTGTATTTCATGGTGTGTTATCTAACAATGGACAAAAATCAAGATTCTGGTGGCGGAATCTGTGTTTGAGCTTGTGCACCTTATTGCGCGACAACCGGTCATTACGCGCATGAACGGACAAAGAAATAATATGGGTGTATCTTTTTTTAGGAAATCTTTGATATGTTCCTTAACTGTAAAAACAGTGTAAGCAAGCTATTCTTATAGACTTGGTTACAGCTTCACGGTGAGCGTGAATGAACTAACTGCGCATGAAAAATTACTCTGAAAATTTTCGTGTCTGATTCTCGCGGATCAACGTACATGCCAAGGGGGTAATCGTGCCATCTTGCTTGCACCTATGTTATTAAGTTTTACAAGAAACCAGTGCACACGAAATCTTACATGGGTTAGGCCAATTACGTACAAACGTGGAATCATTTCTTGCTTCAATGATTTTTATTTGCAAATCACTGTTGTGGTCGACAGAGTTCCGTTCATGTCTTTGGCCTGGTGGTGCGGCCCACTGCCAGTACCAGTACCACTACCATAACCAGTACCAGTACCATAACCATTACCGGTACCATAACCATTACCAGTACCACTACCAGTACCACTGGTAGTACCATGAACTATAAGTACCCTCTCTTAACTGACACAATGTGCGGCTGCAGGTCTCTAGGAGTAAGTCATTCTTTATGTTTTCTAATCTTGAGCTTTGTAACTTACCGTATGCTATTGCTCGTCAACGGCTGACTGCACAATGCACGCGGCCGCGCATTCATCTCTAGCAATTGGTAAGAACCGTAAGATTGGTTGGTTGATTGGTTATGGAAGACCCGCGGGTTGTTAAAATTTTGTGGTGTTCCAGTGCTGCACTTACTACGTATGCTTAACTGATTAATATCAATCAACTGCTGCAATTGTAAATTTGGTCATTGTCTGGGTTTCCCGAGCTGGTTAGGAAGTTAGAAAATTTCATACACATTTCGTAAGATAATGTCGTGTGCGGTAGTTAGCTATAGTAGGACCGCACAATGCTTGTTTGTCTCGGATGATGGCGTGCGTACGGACGTAAATTAACCGCGCAAACATGATAAACTGCGAGCTTTGTTTGTACATTGCCCTTATGTCTGTGTCCGCAAATCAAATAATTAGTGTCGGAAACGTACACTTATTTTACTGCAGCACTCTTCAATGCATGACGGGTTGTGGCGCCTTACTGTAGTCGCTAGAAAGGGATAACATTCACAGAGTTTATGTCCAGATCGACACACTGGAAGTTCGGTTTGTGGTCTAACCGCTATACGTACACCGTACACGGAGCTTATCATAATCACTTAGTACAGATAAAATTTGCAACCATGCTCCTGAACAACCCGTTGAGACATCACAAAGGCGTGGTTTATCATTGGGTTTATAGAACTGATTGAATAAATCTCTTCTCCACCAGAGGAGTATCCCATGCCCTTTGGTATGCCCGGCTAACTGCTGGTGGAAAGGTGGACAGGTTGCACAGGTTGCAAAGGTGGACAGGTTGCACGCTGTCACTCCACTCTAACTAGGTGTTTCCACAAGGGTGGTTTAGTGTCCGGCAATATTCTGGATTATCATTATCATCATTTCTGTAGTATCGGTGCTTCGCAGTGAGAAGGGATTGAATGAAACGAGGAGGCCTGGGAGGGAATTCCAAAGATCGAATTAACGGGAAGACAGCTAAGTCACCAGTGCGAGCGCGTTTCTCTGACAGCGTGCTTCCACTACTTCCCCTGGCTGGGGATCTGGGGCCTAGGACACGACTTATGGAACACAACACCAATACAAGAAAAGACAACGTTTCTCTTAATTAAATGACCCAGAGAAAGCTGACCTTGCGTTAAAAATTGCCAGCAACGAAGTTACATAGGCCTAACACGGTAGATACACAGACAAAGCAGCAAGCGCGAACGCAGTCCGCTGTCACTCGAATGCGGTTGCACTGGTGAGGTTCCTGTTTTCCCTTTACGTTTACGATTTCGATTTTCTCCCAGGCCGCCTCGCGCTCACCGGGACTAAAACTATTTTTTCTAAAACAGTCTAATGTTGGATGTAATCACAGACAATAGATTAGAGTCATTTGAATGTATAATCTCGCGCCGTCCACTTGATGAATAAGGTCGGTGCGCCCGTAGTGTTCAACGGCCGGAAGTCTAGGCGGTGGGCCAGGAATGTCCTGCTGTCGACAAACGAGGAATAACAGCACTAAACTCGGAACATGGCTATGGAAACAAACTGCCGTTTAATTAGTACTGTATGTATGTCATAAAATGTGATTAGGCCGCGAGAAATGTTCTGCCGTGATACCATAGGGCAGATAGAATGCGAATGTAACAATCAACATGCAGTGAACTTTGGCGAGTTTTTGCAAATTTTGCCATATACAGTGAAACCTGTTATAACGTTACCTTTCAATAACGTTAACCTTATCATTACGTACGCGAGACCGGGAACCAAACCTTACCGTATACTGTAACATAGGGGGGAGCCTCTTTACAGTACATATAACGTTACCTGTTTATATTAACGTTAACGTACACGGAAATGGATGAATTCACAGTCAGGTGTCGCAACTCGCAAGAGAAACTGGTGTTTCCTGTTTACTGTTTCCTGAACGATTTGATAGTATCTTATGCTACTTGCCTCGCCTGCTGTGATGATGATACCTCTTGAGCAAATAGCTCCGTAACCGATCAATATCGTTTGTGATTTATCCCACCGCCGTCGGAGCACTCTGTAGCATATAATCACACATCTTTCCACAAACCAGGATGCTGTATTCCTGTTTCAACATGCTGCTCGGTTTGGACGAAGGAGAACGGGAAATAACTCCCGTCAAAAGGGCAGTACACCGGTGCATCAAAATCAGCCTGATCATGGTAGCCGCAGCGATGGGGATTTTCGTTATGGTCGCGACATTTATCCGATATTTCCACACTTCGGCCAAGGATATTACCATTCTACTTCATCTCCAGAATTTCCGGAACATCGTGTATTTTCTCTTCCCGCCAGTTGTCATTGTTGCGTTTGGCTTAAGCAGCGGCATAATGCATGACATTTCCGTGGCGTTCGAAAAAACTGAGCAATTCGGAGTTGCATACGGAAATGTTCAAACCAAAAGCATCCGCAAAGTTATTTTTTACATAATAAATCAAGCGGTTCTTCAGCAAGGACTGCTGTATTTGTTCTTCGGTCGCCCAAAATACGATCTTGCATCATACTACAAGGAGAAAGATTTCCTGCTATATAACCATCCGTTAGCGGTTTGGAAAACTGTGGTTGTGTATTTCTCCACTGCGTTTATTCCTTACGCTTATGCAACAATAATACAGGGACTATTTACTTACTGTGGTATTTATATGCGTACTCGATTGACGAGTTCCATTCCCAAGTACAGTCGATAATGGCTGTAGGAAGTCATAACCTGGAATATAAAGTGTGGAAATTGATTCAGTTCAGACTGCGGTTGTTCCGGTTAATCAGGGCCATAGAAGGCCGTTTCGGTGTCATTGTCACCGCGCTCTTTGTGGCTAATGGGACGTTTCTCTTCAGCAGAACAGCTGGTGCTAAGGTGTTTTCGGATGATCCCGAACCGGATTATCTGTACTTGGTTGTAGCGGACGCGTACGCTCTCATCGTGAATTGTATTCCGTATCTTCGCTTTCATGAAAAAGTATGTCAGGAATCTAGTAGTTTTGAATGAGATCAGTGCAGTATACACGAATCTCGTGCTGTATGACGTATGTATCGATGGGGAGTGCATTCCACTTTATAACTGTTCTTTACATATTAACATAAACGCTACCGATAGGCAGAAAAATCTGCCATGAAGCAGTCAACACCGAAGTAATACTATGTCAAACGCTTGTTACACGTGTATGTTTACCGTCACTATGTTACTGAGGTTTGTCCAAACCGGGATCTTGTGAACACCACAGGACTTCTACCGTACATTGCACTATGCAAGTCATGCAACTGTAATGAGATTCCTTCGATCATAGCTCTGCTTTCAGGAATCAATGTTACAAGGAAAGATGTGGACTGTGCTTGAAATGTTGCAAGAGAACCAGGCAAGTCTGTGTACGAGACTCATATGTCACGGCTCAGGAACACATCAAAACACTGATTAATATTAGCATTTCTAGGCGGACCAGTTCACGAAAGCCAGATGGAAGACTCTGATGCGTTTAACCAATGATCTATGTCTGTCGTTCAAACCCGTTATCCTCCCGGAGTTAAGTGCTACCCTGTTGGTAAAAGTATGTAGAACTGAAGAGCATCTCCCTTGTGTAACTGCTTTTCACAGGTATTGTCAGCAAACTAACTCAATCTGAATTGCAGAGTTTCACAATGGTTTTTACCGTTTCTGTTATAATCAACGAACTCCTCCCAAAGAATTCATCTCCATGCGTTCCGCTGTGTAGCTCGAATGCCACAATTTGACACCTTATCCCTACAGATATCCTGACGGCTTTATATGTTTTGCACATGTGCTGTGTACTAGCGACTGGTGCTCAACGAGACGACTATCGGGAGTACGTCACCGGGCAGGCGGTACGGCGGAACACCAGAATGTCTGATGAACATAAGTGGCATAACCTAACGTTGTCTACCCTGCGTGTGCTTTTTAAAACTGATGGTGGATCATAATTCAGAGATACGCAGTTCGTATACAAAGATTTCATTTCCGGTTCGTCAAAGCCTTCATTAATTTCAAATTTTCTGTTTCGACAAAAACGGTGTGCTGTGAAAGACAAAGTGAATGCGCACTCAGCATGCGCAGAACGATCCGTTGCTGCTTATCCGATTTTATGCACAGATTCTGAGCACCACGCTTTTGAAAAACTCGCATCACATTTAGAAATGCAGCGAGTACATTCCATGCGCCCTTTGTGTTTAAGTTCACAACCGACGTCAAAATTAAAGGTTTCCAGCATGGACTCTTGTTCTTTATCGACAACGCGCACTGGTATACCAGCTGAATGCTTGAGATTTTATTTTCAATTCAAAACAGCAGAACTTCGACAAAACTGGATTATCCACACAGAAATGTTTTGCTTCCTGAATTACTAAAATTTTTAAGGTTTGACCGTGTCAATCGCGTACAAAATGGACAGGCTCAGTAATCAGATACCAGTTACAGAATATTCACAGATATACAGTATATACTGTAAGGCCGTGATTGGCAAAATATTCGTGTCCAGGTTAATTTTGGCTTACATAGAATTGACATGGATGCCGATCGCCACTGTTAACGGCATCTGTATTTAGGGTTTGTTTGTCTGTGTAGAGATGATATCAAATAACGCAACAATTTGTCAGCAAAATTGTTTGAACTAAGTAAAACAGAGTCCAACAGAAAACTCTGACTGATTATCGCAATGCTGCACAGCTGTTCTTTGCATCCATAGAACCACAGTTGACCAACTGTTTTGTCGGTTTTCGGCGGCGATACGTTTCCATTGAGTTTTCTATCGCGCCAATCTGATCTGTAGCCTCTTTGGTTATAGCACCTTTGCTGCATAACTTCAAACGAATGTTCAGTGCTTCCTTCGCACAGTCCAGTGCTGCCGGCAAAGCGGCGACGAATACACTCTTCAGACGCTGCCTTTCTGATTTCGAGACGGCACGGCCACTTTGTTCTATGTCCGACAGTCCATACGTTGGACAAAATGATAGTAGATACAGACCATTAGCGCGTTCAACGTGATATTTTGGATAAACTGACCTGAAAAGTATCAGTTACAAACAAACTCTGCAGGAGAAATGGTCAACGACAACTGCAATAACCTAACAAATAACTTCAACGGTCAGTTTGAAGTGTTATGTTGTGGTAATAAGTAATAAGCTCCGAGGTTTCACGACTAGTAGCGCACGTTAAAAACCGAGGTCATCAAAATATGGTAAGCTTAATGGCTTATTCACAGGTTATTTTACAAAATCATTCCATCGAATCGAAATCACAGAAAAATGGTATAAGAATTAGGCCAACTCATGAAAGAATTCGACAGTCTGTGCTTTCTTAATTTGACGAATCTGCAGAATAAACTGAGCCTTCTCAGTTCAGCTTAGCCAGCATGTATCTTTTAACCGGTGCTTGACCTTTTTTATTTTGCTTCAAAACTCCAAAACATTGCTTTAAAGATCTCTAACAGCAAGCCATTCTCTAGCTTTAGTACTCCCGAGCTTTGTAACTTACCGTATACAGGGAACCAACTCATGCATCAGCTTCCAAGCCTGTTCGAACTGGCGCGACCTCAACAGCAGCTGCGCTTGGGTTCATCCGCATACGAGGCGCATATGAGCATCACTGTGCAAGATCCCCGGAATCGTCAGTTTCCTTCAGCAGTTTGATCTCGTTAAGGTTTCTTTGGTCGTAAAAATGTTTATGAATGATCCGATTATCTTCGTATTTCTGCATGAAATGTCGGAAGTTGTACAGCCGATCAGCGTTGACGGCTCCACACTGAGAGCACGGTTCAAGGGCGCGGTCATCGCTTGGTCATCATCATTATCATCTGAATTCTGAATAACTGATCGTTATTCAATCGTTTTTTGTTGTTAGTTTAATTCGGGTG
>JAQGAU010005623.1:0-10080 GCA_034698045.1 Paramacrobiotus richtersi
TCGTAAGCAAAGACGTTGGATCAACTTCAACCCAGTTGGGTTACCGCTCATCCTTCAAAAAACGAGATATAACAACAAAATTACGAAAAGATCTGTTTACTGTGGCGAACCTTTTCAAATAACTGGGCAATTTTACTGCTGCCAGCCGCCAGCGCACAACAGTTACCGGATAGAGCATGGAACGATCCACAACCATGCGAGAGCGGCTGCCACGTTCAGCATGACAGCATGCAGGCACCGTCACAGGGAAGCATCGCCTTTAAAATTTAATGCCAAATAGCTGGCAGGAAATTTCGTATTTACTTGGAAAAATTCAAAAGCCACATGAAACTCAGAAACTGAAATGATTTTTAAAGTCCATTTCGTGTATTTTTAGACTTTTAGAAGTTTGCATTTATTAGGCATTTCGTTCATGTAATCCGTAAAACGAAATCTCTTCACAGTTTTGCTGGACTTCGTTGTTTATTGTCAAGTTGATAGTTTTGTCTGGAACGTGTGTGGCCTGCTGCTAAATTTCTAACCCGAGGAGTCGAGAAATTGCAACGAAACTCGCGTGTATGAAATGGTGAGTGAGTTCTTGTTTTTTGCTCTCGACCTAGACAGTAGCCTCTGTATCGTGGCGTACCCCTATGGTCACATTTTATGGTTACAGTCTGCACTCTTCAATTTTCAAAGTCTTCTGACTGTGGTGCTGCTTCTGATATGTACCTGTGCCTATTTGCGTGGAATGGCCCCGAGAGTTATGGACAAGTATAAAACCGGGTAAACTACCTTAGTGTAACGCCTAATGAGGATTGTTTTTTGTGCGCAGAGTTTTCGTCTTACCGTAGATTTTTTCCTGTTTGTAGAGTATTAAGCATCTTCTGGAAATGCGCCAGGATAGGCGAAAGATTGAGTCCATGGGTATCTGTTTCTTGCATAGCGATGGCATTTTGCGTGTTATTTTTGTAGCATTCTTTAATTTTGTTTCACTGTTTTAGCTTTTCTCTTTTCATATACCGTAACACAACGCATCGGATTTTTGTTGCCGTCCTGGTTTTTTATTTGGCCTAACGAACGTCGAACAGCAACTGAAATTTTTTTCAGTAAAATCATGAAGATGTGCTAATCCTGTCAGGGCGGATAAAGCACCAAGAAAACAAAACGGCTACAAATAATTACAGTAACAACCGAAATAGGTTCAATTTTCAGATAAATATCTGCTTAGGAATTTTGCAGTTATTTGTTTATTAGAAGACAGTCTCAGTAAAGTTTAGAAAACAGGCTTATTGAAATATAACCGCTTCACTGTTGATTCTCTTCGAGAGCTGCGCTGGGGATGTTTTCATCTGCGTCACTGCGGAGTAAATGATTGATACGATCAAGAAACGCTCTTGCATCTTCTGCCACGGGATCTAATCGTACCAACTCCGTCATTACTGAATGTGCCCTACAAAAAGCCATAGTTAGCTTTTTTATCGCAGATGCGCGCTGAGTTTCTTATAACCATGTGGACAAGCAAAACGTACTCACTTTTCGCAGAAGCTGATTTTTTGCAAACTGGCAAGGGGTTTTATAGCTCGATTGAACTGCAAGCTTTGTGCAGTTTCGGAAATCCTGTTCAGGATGCTTTCAGGAAATCCTGCGAGTTTGGATATCTCGATTGCATGACTCGATCCAGATTTTCCGCTGTCCACTTTGAACAGGAAGACTACTTGACCACCGTCCGCAGTCGTGTGTTGCATCTTCTAGAAACAATTGGAAGAAATACTGGAATGATTGACCCATTAAAAATTTGGAAAATTAGGTTTTGCGATGTACCTTGTATATGACACTTTCTGAAGGAGGAACAAGCTCATCCAGGGCATGGAAATGTGTTGCGAGAAAAATGACCGGTGATTCTGCCGCACGTGAAGATCGGCTGCATGGTGATGATCGGGTATTTTCTGCATCGGCTGTTGCGGACACGTTTGGCGCTAGGGAGTTTCCCGAACCGGAAACGAAATGATCTAGAATAGCCGCGACCAGGGCCAAGCCATCGGTTGCGCGAGTGCCCTTTCCAAATTCGTCCAGAATGACCAGGGACCGACGCGTTGCATAGTTCACAGCAAAAGCAACCTGTACAATCGCGTTTTCAACCTTGAACACAGCACTACGGTTTTTGTACCTGGGTAAGATCGATCAACAGCGCGGACTGGCGAAGGGCGACGCTTTCTTCCGTTAGTAGGCGTGTGAAAATCTTATCGACAAAGCCAATTCGAGCGCGTTCGGCTGGAACTGGACAACCAATGTGTGCCAAAAACACGATTATCCCAATCTGAAAGTTGTGTAGAGCAAAAGTTAGCATTAGTACTGCAGAGTACTGAAGGCGTGCAGTTTTTGTACCGGCTTACTTGTTTCAGATAAACGCTTTTACCGCTCATATTCGGTCCAGTGACAACCGTTATTCTTCCAGTACTCTGTGCAACACGAATGTCATTTGATATAAAGGATGGTACATAAAGCTCTTGCAAAGGATGTCTGAAACCATAAAACAATACTATTACAATAGTACATAACAAAAAATTCTAACGAATTGGTAGGACGCGCACCTGCCGTTAACAATGTCAATTCCCAGGTCGTCGCCCAGAACTGGGATGCAGTACGAACGAGCAGAAGCGACCGAAGCCATGGCGATGACACTGAAATTATACATACCGAAATAGACAATTCACTACAGATGCGATGTTGATAATTTCGAAAACAATTCTTTTTTTGAAAAATTTAGGTAGTGCGGTTATATTTAATAAATCAAAAATATCCAGTTGACCATGTATTTTTTTCTGAACCTTGCACACACAAAAAAACGTCGAATCAGATTTACCAGTCGAGTTCAGCGGTGTACTTCATGACATCCATGAACAATTTGGAGTAGCGGAGCACAATTTCTTGAAGTTGAATCATTATGATTTGCTCGCAGTCTGGAAAAATTACAAAGTTAAGACATGATTACTTATGAACATCAAGCCATCTGTTACCATGAATTTTAGGCACGATATCCCCGTATTCTTCGTCCAGCTGTCGCATCCGTTCAGATTTGTAGAACAATCCATTCTTGGCTTTGAACTAGGGAGATGATAGTAAAAGACGGAAAGCGTAACTCGTAAGTCCAAAACAGTAAATTCAATCGAAAATGTACATAAGAAAATAGTGTTGAGGGGGTGTATAAAATTAAAGGCTGATACATGTTGAGCTGGCGTTAACTGTAACATGTACAGCCAGTACATAGACCAGCACCAGTTTTTATATACCACGAAATCTAAGCCAGGCATATCATATCCATCCCGTGCAAGATCTTCCGTTTCTTGTAATACCATGAGATATCCTAGCTGCAACAAAAGGGGTCAGTTGTAAATCAAACTATTTTCGCAGACTCGCAAGTGTTACTTACATGCGGAATGTATGTAACACGTATTTCCCGAGCGGAATCGGTCATTTTTATCAGTTCTTCGGCGGCTATGAGGGTCAAGGTCTCGTTCAGGTTGTACAAGGTTTGTTTTACTGGAAATTGACACAAACGGACATGACATGGAAAAACATTAATGGGCAAAATGTGAACAGATTTTCGAGCTTGATACGCTTCGACAATGCTGCTTTCCATGGCCAGAACGTTACACCCTGGCCAGATGGTCATGATTAATTTATTCACATAATATCATTCATTTGCAAACCGGAAGATAAGAAACCGAAAACCCATATTTATTGTATAGACCTTACGATAGGATCAAACATCTTACATTCATCGAGCTCTGGAGCAATACTTGGATTTACGACAAATCGCTCCTCTATTGCTGAAGCTTCAAAATCAACCTGCGGAAATTAAAAAAATATTCAAGCATGGGTTATGTCCAATATATAGATATCGAAGTAAAAGCAATGACCTGTGCAATAAAGGTCAGTATTAAAGGGAACTCACCACTTCCTGAATAATTTTAGCGATTCTCGCCAAATCTTTCGTAAAATGGTCCACGATCTACATTTGGTTTAAATGAGAAATTTCAACTTCTCAATAGAACCGAACAACGCAGGAATGGTATGAAAAGAAAGTTTCTTTACCTTTCCAAAAACTTCGATGTCTTGAGGCATACATTCGTCGCCGATCAACCGAGAAATACCGAAAGCGCAAGCGGCAGTCTATGAATCATAAAAAACACAATTTTTTGCGAAGTTTTCTTAGAAGTGACAACTGCTAGCTTCGAAAAAGGCTCAAATGTTAGGCATTACATATTCCCGTTGAAAATACGACTAAAATAAGTTTCGAACGAACTCAAAGGTCCCGATATCGCTGATGAAAAAGAGGGGCACTTCCATTTTGTACTCATTTACCCTCTGGAGGGCTGTCCAATCGGTCAAGCTCGAGGCACCTTTGGCCATTCTTCCCAGAGCCCGCTTGAGAAAAAAAATAATCAGTCAATCAGATGCGTGATCCCACATAGTCCTCAAGCAACTGGATTGACTAGGTGTTACCGTAACGTCCTTAATACTTCCAAGGAGTTTCTCGAGCTCTTTTTTCATTACAACGTTTTCATCGCTCATGAAAAAGCGAACTGCCTGCTGTCGGTCACGAATTACGGCGAAGTTTCGCGTTGGACGTGTGAACCAATATCTGCAATTTTAACGCATTTACATAATGCCGTACCACCTCGAGAGTTAAAGAAGCTGAATGTGTTAGACTTAGTAACTTACCTCAGCATTTTGCTTCCTATTGCGCTTCTGCACCGGTTGAAAAGGGCAAAGAGGCTGAGTCCCTCTTTCTTGGCTTTACCGGCTTGGAAAACGGAAGGATGGGTATCTAAAACCGATCGCAACTGCTGATTAATATTATCATTATTTACCGACCCAAAAAATAATTCTCGATCATAGGTACTCCGGGTTACTGTCGCTGACACTTACCTGCATGGAAAATCCGGAGAGCGCTAGAAAAATATGGTGCTATTTTATGGATTGCAAAGTGGTTAAATTGACCCACTAACCGTTGTGAATTCTCATCGATCGAAACAGAGTCTTCCCTAAAAACCTTAGTGATGCAAACTTAGCCACATAAAGACGTGAAATTTAATATTACAATCACCGCAAGCTAGCGCACATTGAAAACATCCGGAGGGACACTATAGGAAACGTGTTGGGACCGTTGTTTTCTGCGGTTGGTTGTGGACGCTTATCCAAATAATGCAACAATCCGCCAAGAGCACGGATCTAAAATAAATGTGTCGAGCATGCTTGAAAAGACCTAATTTCGAACCTATGATCAAATGCGGAGCTACTAAATCTGGATACATGCACACAGACCATTGCGGTTCTTCGGAAGTCGATCAGGCTCGCCAGGTATGTTCGGATGGAGTCAATTTCCACGAAGTGCGGAGGCATCGACGGTAGACGGATTCGGTCGATTCTTTGCCTGCACAGACCCAGTGCTGAAAAGTTTACACATTAATTTCCATTGATTAGTTGTGTTCGTTGTTTGATGACTGCGTTACCAAATTCTTTGTTCGACATGACCTTCAGTTGTGGCGGCTCGGCTTTGGTAAGATCCAGTGCCTGGTTCTCCACTGAATCGATCTCGTTCCTTTGTCCTGTAATTAAACAGCTGGTGCATTAGCAAAACATTCACCAGTAGGAACTGCATGACCGTGGTTAAACCATTGTGATTTCCGATTTCCAGCAGATGGTCTTTCACGCGAACGTCCATATTTTGGCTAAAAATCAGATGTCCAGGCTTGAAATTGGCGATCACTGCACACAAACCAACGATGTACCGTTCGGCCGTGAACACGTGTAAATACAACACCGACGCAAAAAAAATAAATTAATTGTCATCATCAGACATTTTCATATACTGTAAACAGATGCTAAAACCTAACAATAGGATAGTGTTATTATGTTCTTACATGCACGCAGAACGTCGAACGGTGGATTGTCGGGAACATCCATCAAAAGGTCAACAGAGGCGGTTTCGCTGTTGTATGTTGCCGCACCCAGAATTCCAGCGTGCCAAACGATCGCCAAAAAGATCTAGCACAAACAAAATGAACGATAATCGTATTCACTCTAGCAATAAAGAAACTCACTGCATTTTGATCGGTATCGAACAACAAGGGCAAACCCAAATCCGGAAGAACTGATGCTCGTTCGGTCTGGAGCGCAAAAAATGTGGCTGCTTCTTCCTCCGCAGGGAAGTATACACGGCGGCTATCGGTGGAGGAGAGTGGGATAGAAACATTGTTCAAACTGCCGTTACTGGCACTGGTCATAGTGAGACGCTGGGTACAACAAGGGCCTGAAGGACAACTGATGCGGAGTGACCTACGGCCAGCTAGGGATTTGGAAGCAGTAAATCGCGGCGCCTGTGATGCATGCAATCGTGTGATTACAAGCAATTTGCAAATGCTTCATTGGTTTACCTTCTAATTCAGATGGTATTCGCTGCAGTACTTGCAACTGATCGACGGAAATCTTTACGAAGACTGCCATTGACTGGCAAAGACAAACTAAATAAACCTTGATTGCGGAAGTTCGTCAGTTCTCGAGATGCACAGATGGGTGCGAAATGATTGTGACCGCCTGCACCATACTACTCGCTTTGTTGTGATTTGTCCGATCAGCCTATCGCCGCGTTCGAGCTTATCAGCTGAATATGCTTAGGTGTCAATTTAATTTCAAAAATCATATTTCAGGTTTAAACGCCGTCGTTACATCTTAGAACGATTTGATACTCGTATTTGTATATTCTTTTGGCAATCAGCGGTGACGCCTCTTCGGAACAAGCGCATTGTGTTTGGGTTGGGGATCCTGCAGTATTCAATTTGCAAATGTGAACCGCAAGGCCTAGAATTGAGTAAGTGATAACATCAGAATTGCGATAAAGTCTATAGCCTGATTCCTGTAACTCTTCATCACGCAGTGCGTGGATCAGTCGATTAAATAGCTAATATCGGTTATTTCTATGTTTTTGCCTTCTCTTTTGCCTTTCACACACATTTGTTGGCAGTTCTCAGTTTTGCATTCGAAATTTTACATGTTTCGTGACGGTGATGTGGTGAAATATCAGGTTCTTGATCCGCTGATGAATTTTTCCTGAGAGTTCCGCTCGTTATCCCAGGAATGGCGGAACCTCCAATTAAGGACAACAAAGATTTGTGTTGCTATTTTGTCACGAAGCATTCCTGGAAGGGGAAGTAAGTGCCAAGGGCTTGTGTTTCTGTTGGCTTGCTCCGTACTCTTTTTTCGCTTATTGCAGGTATAAGCGAGTTTTCTCGGTGGGCACCAAAGGTATTACGACCTATAATCCAGGATCATGCGAAAATACCAATCAGGTACAGCATATACAACATCAGATTGAATCTAGCTGCATCTGCTTGTTTGTATTTTTAGTGGGCTTACAACGATGTTGTCTCTATTGCGCCGGCAACCAAGGGCCACGGCGGAACGGAACTGACATTGACCGTGCGGAAAGGGAAAAAAATCGACACGTTGAAGTTTTCTTCCGACCACAGGACAGATATTTTGACTGAATGCCTGGTAAATAAGTTTTCCTTCGCTTATTAATCTGCAGAGCTATATATGTGTAAATTTTTCAGCGTTTCCGCCACTTATTCCACGAAGCATCAAAAGCCAGACAGGTACGTTAACGAACAAAATTATTTTGGTTTGGAAAGTTCGGCACAGTGACTTGTATCCACAGAAATACAATGCGTACAAACAACACTGGTCGGATAACAGGATTCCTGCTACGTTGGAAATCGGTTTTTCGGGATTATATCAGGTGGATCCCACCACCGGCGTCCAGCGATCTGTTTATGATTATAAAGACATCGAAGCAATCGCTTTGGTAAGTCAACCGGAATCTGCTTCCATGGCTTCAGAGTTCAGACTCGCTGTTTTTGTTCTTTGCAGGTGTCTGATTATCCCGGTGGTTTTTGCATTTTTACCGGAGGTTTTGAAAGGCTGGTATGCCATTGTTCTATCTCATCCATTGTACTGTAGATATGTAATAACTAATGAATTGCAGCATTTGTTTGCAAGCGAAAGCCGTGATGCGATAATACGAGATATTTCTGATGCTGCAGCGCAGCACATCGGCTTGCATTTGTCCCCCCGGAAAGAACCCATCAGTTTCGATCGTTTCTCTGTGGAGCGATTTGGAAAATATAGGTAATACGTTCGGGAAATAGGTAATTTTGGCCTCTTTTAATAATTAGCTGAACTTCCTTTTGTTGATTCCAGCACGGATGAAGCATTGACGAGCCTGAGTGAGTTTATTGTCCAGAAATTGACGCCGAAATCCACAATTGTACGGCTGTTTGCTTTTTTATCTTTGCATATGCGATGAATGATAAGACGATATTTTTCAGGGCACCGTAAAGCGGATATTATGCTTGAGCGAGTCGTGCCTTTTGGAACGAGATCCTGGGAGTTACGCCATCTGCACACTGAAACCTCTCTGCGACGTAAGCATTTCTGTAAGTTTTTCATGAGATATGTAATAACCTGTGTGAAATATCTGTAGATCTTTGCAATCGTCCGCCATGTTGATAATCCACAACTCTTCAGCATTGAATATGTCAAGGGACAAACCCGAACATATTCGTCTACTGACCGGTGAGACATGGTTAACTTTGTATACTATTTTAATCTGACTACCATTAGGAGAAATCTAATTGTAAGTTATTGTTTATTTCTATAGTGATTCGCTACTCGCCACCATTATGGACGGTGTTCGAGCAGCCGGAAACCGTGATATCCATGTGAAAATGTACCCCACCGAACGCGGTTATCGTCTTGGACCGTTCACCATACCGGTCGACGAAGAGGTGGAAAGTCAACATTTACGATTTCTTCAGATTTCTCCGGGTAACAGATAACTGGAATGATTTTTGCGCTCGAGTTGATTGATGGTTTTGTGTCTCATAGCTGGAATGCTGTTTTCGGAAGTTGTTGAGAGATTCAATAGCAATATCTCGTACAGCGGACTCCTCCATGCCGTGACTCAAGATGTATGACAGTCTCAAAGTGTTTGATACGACAGAGTCCTGACCATAGATTGCTGTTTTTATATAGGGTTTGTTTGCTGAAAATAAGGAGAAACTGATTAATATAGCCTTAATGGCTCTGGTGGAACGCGATATGGATGTGGATTTTGCCAAGCCGCAAGACGTCGAGGCTCAGTTTCAGGCTCTTCGACGACTGTTCGCCTCAAAAGCTGGATTTGCTGCTTTTACAAGCATTCCGACATTGCGCGAGAAAATTGGGACAAGGGTGATCAAGGGTCTGAGCAAAAATAATGATGCCATTACCCATGCTGTATTGGACATGTTATGCGCACTGATGCAGCCTATGCACGACGATTATGACCTTCGGCAAGAGCAGATTAATAAAGCTTCTTTGATGACTTCGAAAAAATTCATGGAAGGAATTTTGGAAGTATTCTCCATTCATGTGGTGAGATAATTGACGTTCAAACGCTTATCTAAAGGATCTTAAAGTCTTCCGTTTCCAGCAACGTGGAAGTGGTGCATTAATTATCAGCGCTACGTTGGACTTCCTGACGTTTGCCTTGTGCGCACCGTATAGCGAAACGACCGATGGCACTATGTTCGACCAGCTGCTGGAAATGGTTGCGGCAAGAGGAAGGACAATGTTTAAGCTGTTTCAAGTGAGTGTCATTCTGACTACGTTTTAAGTTGGAAAGAAAACAGCTGAACTAACTGTAAGCTGCATATTCTAGCATCCGTCTATGGCTATTGTAAAGGGAGCCGGGTTGGTAATGAAAGCCCTGATCGAAGAAGGCGAAGATGATGTGGCTACGAAAATGCAGGAACTAGCAATGTCTGAAGGCGCATTGCCGAAACACTTGCATATTGCACTGTTTACGCAAAGCATGGATAGTCGCGTTCTCACCAACCGGTAATAAACCTTAGAAGTTTGGTTTATCTGCAGTTATTACTGCAGAAGAAACCTAAGTTAGCTGATAAAGGAATTTTTGACGATAGACAGCTTAGCCGAATTCTCGTGTCTCTGTGGGTCACCGGAAACGAGAGCGCTTTGTCGCTCCTGTCGCGAATC
>JAQGAU010005624.1:0-10080 GCA_034698045.1 Paramacrobiotus richtersi
ACCGTATGTGTACTGTATATCGGCTTCTTACCGTTGGATTCGTACTTCAAAGTGTTATAATGAGCGAGCGCTTTTTTGCCGTTCATGTTGTCTTGGCTTAGATAATTTTGAAGGTTGATTTACGAAAATATGGACATTAATTCGATTTATGATGCATATGACTGTACTAATGCATCATTGTTTTTTCTCTTTGTACGAGATAGTACTTCTATTTACCTAGTCTGTGAATCCCCGTACATATACGACATACGTACGTACCTGTACATGCAGCTTTCTGTTCTCAGAAATTGAATACTATAGTATACGCGCTTTAGGTACGTTTTCGTCTATTCGCTCAGGTTAAAGGTGATTTGGTTGATACAGAAACTGACTGAGAGCGTTTCATTTACAACTGTACGTTGTAATAAAGGTTGTACTGTACGTGCCAGAAACTTCGAAATTCTACTCTACACAGAAACAGCTGATCCCCGTCCACTGGCCATGATTACTGTACGGAAGGAACGAAATTGCAATCACTGCTTGAGATACCGTAGATCATAGTCCATCAAGGTCGATTTCGTTGAAGGTTCGTGTTGTGTGTCATTGGCCACGAATCCCCACGATCGTGGGGATTTTCGAGAAATGACTGTACCTACGCCATTTTATTCTGCATTAGTCAGGGATTTGCACTGACATAAATGATTCACCCGTTGAATAACATATATCAATGGTAGGGCTACGTGCCAGTAACGGATGATCATCATGCAAATGATATCCTCGAAATCAAAAATTGCCTTTGTAAGAGACAATCATAACACCTTTAGCCAGAACTTATCAGTCGAAGAATACCTATACTCAGTATTTCTATGGAAAGGTTCGGTACAGAAACAATCGCTATCGGTAGTGTGCGATAAGGACAAGGAAGTCCTTGCCGCGTCTTTTGTTGTAACAATTAAGATAGACTCGGAATGACGATTCATTGCCATGATACAATACTAAATCAACAGATATAAATTCATATAATGACAGACAATAACTGCAGTATACCGCGTATGCTAATCATTCCTTAAAGCTGCCTTCTGATCACGCTGGTTCTTATTTACACAAACCGGGGTCCTAAACTTGACCTCCCACATTTTGAAAAATGCGGTTGTTTCTCATCCTGCTGTTTACTGGTGCCGCATGGGCGGCCGATGAAGCCAGGTTCAAACCGAACTGCGACCATGAAACCACCGGATTTGCTGAATTTAACACAGCCTATTGCAAGTTTTACCAATGTGATGGAGGTCAACAGCTACGGTAAGCAGTTGGCTACGAAATGCGGAATAAAATTCTGACTGTTACCAATTTGAAGCTAGAAATGTATTAGAGGAAGATATATCAACAGTAACGGTGGTATTTACTGTACAAGAAAGAAGACGCTTGACTACGACGCTGCACTTTTATAAATCCTGCTTAAGGTGACAGCAGGCAAAACCATACTAACCTACGGATATTACGCCACTTTTAATAACGTTATTTAAAATTTTTTTACTTATTGTCGCAGATTTTATTTGGACGAAGTGTTCGGTAATCAATCAATAATTTAACTTGATTGTGTTTATGTATAATGCTTACTGTACAGACCATTACAAACGAACCCACTAAATGACAGAGTGCATGCCTTTGATTTACCGACGTACCATAGGTTAGTCTGCACTACGCCCAACACCATCTATCACAATACGATGAACAACCACATCCGTGCGGTCCTGGAAAACTACTACCGGCGAGCCACCCAACCCGGAGGAACACAACCTCTGCTGTATCTTCATCTGTTCGGACGGAATTACGCTGGCAACGTCCCATTTAACGTCAACCAGAATCTGTTTGGAAATGCTGCACAGCTAATTCACCGTCTAACAATTGATACGAGCTCTTTCACATCCATTGATCGGAGCATCTGGGCCAGAATGCCAAATTTGAAGGTGAACAGATTACACATATATCGAAATACTGTAGGTTTTATTCATAAGGCAGCTTTGATTGACTGCATTTCACTAACTGTCAATTTTTCCACAGCATTCCAAAACTTTCATCTGTGACTGTAAATTTAATCTCAAATACAGATTTTGAATATCTCCATTGTGGATACGGATTACACGCCAATTCCAGCCAACTTCTTCACCGGAGCAGATTCTTTAGAAAGTCTGGATGTAGACTTTGGGGCCGCGAGGGACTACAATTTCACCAGTAAGGTCATTGACCTCAAGTCCTTGCGGTGCTTCAATCTCCGAGGAAAAAAGTTTGTCTGCGACTGCGCCATGATGGAGTTTATGCGACGCTCGCCGGCCTGGAGAATGACCGAGGACTATGAAAATCCCTTACTAGATGATGATACGTGGAAGTGTGGGACGCACACCGGCGCAACATGTGGGGCAGTGATTCTTTCGCACAACGGAAAGGCGCTGAACAATTTCAACTTTCCGGATTGTCCGCATGTCCCGTTCGAGTCGACCCTTCTGGGGGTAGCGCCGTTGGCCGGATCGCAGGTACCGTTTTGTCAGTAAGGATTCTGCTTGGATATCAGCAACAATTGCTGCAAAAATCGTACAGCGACCTTATAATCAATTACGTGATCAGATTTACTGTTTAATTACGGTAACATAATCAGACATTTCTTCAGTAACGTTTCTTCAGTTTAGTCTAATTATTTATTAAAGGTTTCATGTGATTTTGAAAACCTCCGTGTCAAACTCCGAAACATGGGTGTCGTCAACCATCTGGACTTCCGTCTGAATGGGGATACCAGCAAACAGTGCGAAGGGACCTTCAAGGCCGGAGTGATACATTTCGATGTCCCGGTGTCCAAATGCGGAACCAACGTGACGATCGACCGGCGGGCGAAATCGGTGTTCTATCAGAATAAAGTGGTGATAACCAGGAAGCAAACGGGCGGTTCGGTAATTAGCAATCCCAGTGCACAGACTGTATCCGGGAAAGTGGTACCGATTGAATGTAAACTGAATCAGTACGGGGATCTGTCGCAGCAGTTCCAAGCACCATACCAGATTTATCCGAAACAACACTGGGATGGCCGAGTTAGAATCAAGTACGGTACTTAAACTGCACACACACACTAATCTATTACTTTTTTATGTTTTGACTAATAACCCGTTATCAAGTGTTTGACGTAAAATTCAGGAATATTGTTTAGTTTTAAGATAAATTACCTTGATATCTACTTTTGTAGAATGGACGTTTTGCCAACAACGTCAATCTGGGGAAGCTTCGCATTCGATATCACACTGGACACCACGGCCGCTGGTAACTGGTCCATGTCCGTGGAGGACTGCTGGGCCACTCCCACGAACAACCCGGCCGATCAGCTTCGTTATGACATCATCGAAAAGGGGTACTGATCCGCATTGTCTCGATCAAGGCTGTAAGATTTATTACAAACCTTTTTGCCGTAGGTGTTATAAAGACCCGACTCTCCATATGACTTCACAATCCGGTGACCAGTATGTCCGTCACACGTACAGCTTGGATCAGTTCCAGTTTTCTTCCACACAAAACGCTCAGGTTTTCATCCATTGCGAAGTGGATCCGTGTCAGAAACGAAACGGTTATTGCCAGCTGTCACAAGAGGAGCGGTGCGCGAGGCTGACTACTACGGTGGAACCAACTCCTCCGCCAACAACGACGATAGAACCGATTATTTACACATCACCAGCTCCGGTAACAAATACCACTGAGAAGCCGGTAACAATTACTACTGAGGAGCCGGTAACAAATACTACGGAGGAACCGGTCACAGATACTACGGAAGAGCCGCAAACGGCCACTCCTGAAGTGTTCACAACGGAGGAGCCTACGGAAACAGTGACTGAAGAAGAAACAACAGAATCAACCGTAGAAAGCGAGGCTGAAACCATAACAGTTCCCACACTTACGCCTGTTGATGAAACGGATACGTGGGAGTTAGGAAAAGGCCGTCGTTTCCAACCAGGTATAACTGCTGTATAAGCAATCCGCTCCACATACGATTAGGCTACTCGCACGGTAAAAAGGGGCATAATATTCGATTTGGTTTTTATGCAAAAATGCTGTGTTTCATAACACCGCATCGCCAAAAGTACTGCTTACCATCTGTATAACAAAAATAACTATTGTAGATCCCTATGTTCCACAGCGCGGTCACCAGCTGCTTGGTCACGTGGTGCCCGGTTCGGTAGCCACCAAGCGAAAAGTATCTCCGTCAATAATCCGATAAAGTTCCACTGCAACAATATATGTCAGAATCGAAACGATGATGTACAAGATTTCATACTTTTGTCGCTTAAATGATCTTATAGCTAGCTGATAACACGTTACGTACAAACTAATTTTTGTTCTGTTCGGAAAACGATGGAAGTATGCTACATGGATAAATGGTTGATACCGATAAAGTGCTGGGAAAACAATACCGAAATTATCATCATCAGTTTTTGCAATGAAATACAAAACACAACAAAATAACTGCAATGAAATACAAACAAACAATAACTGCCAAGGGCAAGGATATCAGGTACTTCCAGATACGTAGGTAGTGGTATCGCTGGTCAAACACGTACGTTCACACTTTCCAAAGACCGAGCGCTCTTATTTTGTAATTCGTGCGCTGTGATCAGTAAATACAGCGGATCCCTCATATGCGTGGTTGTTAGCATACACATAAAAATCCCAAAACGTTACACTTTTGTATTGTATTGTATTGTATTTATTTCGTAACCAGTTACAGTGTATTTGGTAAACTGCTAGTCGGAATAAACTTTCACGGTCTCACAATGTCAGCTCACGTTCTATCGTACATGCAGGGCCGCAAACGTGAATTCGTTACTAACAAACTAAACTGCATGTGTTGATAGTTCCCAGCCAAACTGCGTCATGTAACGTTTAATGGGAAACAATGGGAACCGAAGTTCCGCTTCATGGTTACAAGACAAACCCGTCGGTTACGGACTACCAAAGCTGCACCTATAGCAGTTGAACCTCTACATACATTTTATATTCACCATGAGAATCATACTCGTCAAGCCGTCCCGAGCAATGTGTACCGTATCGCATAATGATCGCGGTACATACGTTTTCCGCGGTATATAACTCTTTGCAAAATGTTTGCTGCATCATAACAACGTTCTTCCACCAAATGCAAACTGCCACAATGGCGCACATTCTCGTTCCCACTGTTCTCCTCATCTGCATGGTTGCTCGGCCTTCACTATCCCGTCCATCTCCTAAAGGTGAAGATGCAGCGTCCAAATGCAACCGTGCTGATACTGGTTACGCGCAGTTCAACACTGAGCATTGCAAGTTCTACCGATGTGATGGAGGTCAACAGATCCGTCTCCACTGCCAAAATGCGGAATCGTCGGCTATCCGTGCCGCTCTGGACAGCTATTCGTTGAGCTCGGGAATCAAAAGTCCCTTGTTCCTTGAGATAAATGGCGCAGCACAAAACCGGTGAGTAGATGTTCGTAAATAATTTACTGAGAAAGTTAAAAATTTCTCCATTTTCAGTGAGTCGTTCCTCAGCGACAACACGCTCGGGACCGCAGCCTCCCTGATCCATAAACTGACAATCAAAATCACGAATCTCCGTCTCATCGACAAGACCGTCTGGCGATCCATGCCGAATCTGAAGATCCTTGACATATCCGTGAACACTAACGGAGACATCTTATCCGAGGACTTCTTCGCCGGAGCGGCCGGAATAGAGAGTTTATCGCTGGATGTCGGTAAATCCCGTGTCAACCTCACCCGCTCCATCGTGACCATGAAATCCCTACAATGCTTCAATCTTCGTGGCACGAATTTCGTCTGCGATTGTGCCATGCAGGATATCATGCGACGGGCCCCAGTCTGGAGAATGACGGAGAAATACGAGAACCCCCTCGTCGAGGGCGATATGTGGGAGTGCGGCACCGCCACCGGGGCGAAGTGCGGGAACTTCCCACACCAAGGGAAATTCTTGACCAAGTTCACCTTTCCCGATTGTCCTGTTGTGCCCTTTCCGCCTGTTGCTAACAACCCGTTAGCCGGATCAGTGGTTTCATGCGATTACAAGAACCTTCGCATCCGTTTACGAAACGTTGGGATTGTCAAGCAGCTGGAGTTTCGGTTGAACGGAAGCTCTGCTCCTGAATGTCAGGGGAGATACCATGGCGGGGCTGTGCACTTTGACGTTCCGGTGACACAGTGTGGGACGAATGTCACCGTAGACCGCAGTGCTAAGACGTTGGTGATGAAGAATAAGGTGGTTGTGGTTAAGAAGAATGTCGGTGAGAGGAAGAAAAATGGGCGGGTCAAGGCTGCACAGTTGGCGGCTGGGAAAGAAATCCCGATTGAATGTAAACTCGATCAACAGGGCGACCTGAGTCAACAGTTCCAAGCGCCTGGACCGTACCCTATGCAGCAGGGAAATGGCCACGTTCGCGTTAAGTAAGTACTGTAACAATAACGACGATAAACGACGGTATCAATCCAGCAGTTGTTAAAAACCTAAAACTACATTCTAGGATGGACGTCTTACCGACAACATCCCTTGGCGGCGGTTATGTTTTTGACATCACCCTGGACACCACCGTGGAAGGCAACTGGGCCATGTCCGTTGAAGACTGCTGGGCCACGCCCACCAATAACGCCTCGGACCCCGATCGTCATGATATCATTTCCCACGGGTTCGTGAGTCTTTTATTTCTCATCTTCGCAGTGCTACTATATGCCGCCATGGAACTATGTCGTTGTAGATGCTTCGTCGATCCATCCGTGCAAATGACAGCGGAGACCAGTGAGCAGTCCGTGCGACAGACATTCACCATGGACGATTTCCAATTTGCTCGCAACGATAATGCACAAGTGTATATCCACTGTGAGGTAGATCCCTGTGGTCAAGAGAATGGGTACTGTAAGTTGACCCCTGAAGAGCGATGTGCGAATCTGGGTGGAACGACGGAACGGGTAACGAGCGGAACTACGTTACATGCCACTTTGAAGCCGGTGACACAAACGGAGAGACCAGTGACAGAAGAGGTAACGAATGCCGCGGAAACTACCATCGAAGAAGTGACTGAAACCCTAGCAAATCGCATCGAACAAACAACCGAACAGGCAACGACAGCTTCCGAAGCGACCAGCGAAACCGTAACCAGCGAGATGATTACGGAAACGGAGGCTCCGGTTACTACAGAACGAGCAACAACTGCTAGCGAAGAAATTGTTGAATCCACTGTGGCTGAAACACACGTTCCATCTACCGAAACAACCGTCAGCGCTTTGACGTTTGAAAGAACTAGTGGGAATACAGAAACTTCTGCCGAAATAACTACCGAAGCAACACAGGAATCATCATCAACAGCAGAATCAACTGCAGGCGAAGTTACGGAATCCACGGTGTCTGCAACCATTACCGCTTCGACGTCTGAGACAACCAGTGAGACCGCAGGAACTTCTGTTGAAGTAACTACCGAAGCGACAACTGCGTCTGAAATAACTGCTCCTAAACAAACCACTGAAGCTGCAGTCGAGATTACGACAGAAGAGGTAACAAATGCCGCGGAAACCACCATCGAAGAAACGACCGAAACCGCAGCAAATCGCATCGAACAAACAACCGAACCTGCAAACAGCGCTTCTGAAGCTACCAGTGAAGCCGTAACCAGCGAGGTCGAGATGACACCTGAGACCATAACGAGTGCTGAAACGCCAACCGTGCAAACCGAACAGCCAACCACTGAAACAGCAACAGCAGAAACTTCCGGGGCTGGAGAGCGGGAACACACTACTTCCGAATGGCCACGCTATACAGTCGAGCCAGAGACACCTGAAACGACACTGTCAACAGAAGATGTTTCACTGACAACAGAAGCGCCGGTAACCGTAGAAGAGTCAACAACTGTGCTTCCAGAAGTGACCACCGAAAACCCGGCGCAGGAATCCACGTCTCCTGTTAATACCGAGGGCCCACTGCAGGAGAAAGAGCCAGGCTCACTGAGAAAGAAGCGTGAATTACTGCTTGCCAGTCCCACGAATTCATCGTCACTAGCCAGCTTCCTTGCTTCTCTTTATGGTCCAACTACTGTTTCCCCTACTGATCCTGCACGAACTGTCAGTTTGGAAGGCCACAATAGTACCGAAGCAGAAACGACTACTTCGGTCGTAACAGAGCCAATGCTCGGAAATGAAACCGACTCATACATTGGAACCGAGGATGTTGGCTTCGAGGTTGTGCAGGAGGAGAATGGAAATACTACATTCGTACCTATCACAATGGAGACTTCTACATTCTCTTCGCCAACCACCGAGACATCAACTACCACAGTCAAGTCAGTGGACGAAGAGATCGAAAAAAGCCAGGAAAACGATCGCTTTCCAAAATGGTGGATGAACTCGGTTTATGGTAAATTTATACAAATAAACTTTTTGAATTAAACATTACTTGGCTGTTTGCTTAAGTACTGTACGTACGGATAATAAATGCGCACTGATCCTTTGCGTCCTTTGCAGGACAATACCATCTGGGTCGATTCCGAAAGTGAATTTTTTCAACTGTGGGCCTGAAGCGCAGATTACCCTTCTGGTAATGTCCTTTCAAGTTGTGGAAGCACCAGCTTTTTAACTTATTAAACTGTCTTTAATGGCTTAAATTATGTGAGGCTTCTAACTGGCCGAATGGTGCTTTCCGGACCATAACTATGATTATGATTGTTAACTTGCAGTCAGCAGACAAATCAATAAAAGTTCACCTCTTGCTGTTAAGATGATTTGCATCCCAAAGTGCCAAAGCAGTGTTTATGTAAAGGCGGAAAAAATTAGCAATTCTCTGACTCATTACGGAGTATTTATGTGATGAAGCGAAGTAATGTCACAAAAATTATCTAGACAATATTATTATGTAGACGAGCTCGATCTTATTACTGCATTACAGTCATTACTCTGATCGTTGATCCATGAATTCTTATTGATACAATTTTGCCGCATTCACGAGCTAAAATTTGGCCCTTGGTTCCCGCGATCTGCAGTAGTCCTACTTTCAATGTCTGATGCTCGCTCTAGAAGATCCAAAAATAACATTCAGCGGGCGTTTCATTTCTCACACCAGTAATGACTTTATTCTAAAGTTGTCGGAAGTTAAGCATCCTCTTCGTAGGCGGTTAGATTTCAACGCCGCTGACTAAATCAGTTATGTTTGATGACATGATTCATTTCTTAGCTTCCGTAATGTCGTGCAGTACGATATTTGCCGATACCGCATAATCAGCAGTAACTAGCAACATGAAATTTTGTAGACATTTCTTCTGCTTGGTGAATAACTTTTCCGGTGTTACAGACCGTACAGGTTGTGCGTAGCATTCCAGTTTGTAAACATGTTAAGATTATTATGTCTTTTGCTTGTATTTCTTGGTAATGGGTCTTCGTTAACATTGCCACATCCATCATGTACATATTACATTCCACATCTTGAATGCAAGGAATCCAACCTGATTCTTCCCTCCAACTTTGACTCGGACAAAATTCCTCAAAATATCAGCCGGCTTTTCCTGGACTGCCCAAGCAGCCGGCAGGCAAACCTGTACTGCAATGTGGTCAGAAACAACGCACAACCCTTTCCTCACCGGCCAAACCTGCATTCCGTCGGCATGCGTGGATTCAAGGCGGAAAACGGTGAGCGCTTCCCGATGAACGTCTTATTAAGAAACGTTAAGCACCAGATTGATTATTTGGATATTCGCTACTCAAAGATTGAGAGTCTGGATGCAGAGTACTTCAGCGGATTCAGTGTTTTGAAGAATCTTGTTCTGGATGCGAATGATATAGCGGAAGTTGCTGTGAATACGTTCCAGGCAGTTTCATTAAGACCACCGGTTTTGAAGGTCGTCAACCTTGGGAGAAATAGCATTGGTTCGCTGGACTGGGCGATCTGGCAGCCAATAGCTGATTCTATTGTAAGACACTAATGAAGCGAACCTAACGTAACATACTGTATGTCTCAATTAATGCGACGTATCTCTAGATTCATACATTTCTACGTCTCAGTTTCCACGGAATCGAACTCCTCTTTTATCTTTCAATATAACAGAA
>JAQGAU010005625.1:0-10079 GCA_034698045.1 Paramacrobiotus richtersi
CTTTTTTCCGCCTTGCTTTTTCTGGAAGCTTTTAGCGTTAAAACAAAGCCCACATTGTTGGTGACGAATCCAGGGAACTGAGCGGTGCAACAAAGCACAACCAAATTTTTAGAGAATTTTCTTAACTGCGATCGGGCTCCGCGGACCCGGCGAACACGAGAAGTGTTAATTCGTATATTCTGAGCTATTCGTATATATTCTTGGTTTACGAAGGTCATGTGGAATATCGTGTTAGAAGTTATGCATGGATATGTAGCCCCTGAAGGAGCAGTAAAATATTATGTTTTGGATGTAGAACTGATGCCATCCTTTTAAGGTGATTTACATGTTGTACTTTGAGCACATTCGAGAAGAATGATTCGTGTGCGCACTCTGAAACGATAAAACAAGATACGCTGTTGCTTTTGGTGGTCAAAAATCAACATACACGAATGTGAAAACGAAATGTGTGCACAGCATCCGGCTGCGGAGCAATCACTGGAGAAAGTTTAAACACAAACTCGTTGATCCTGTTGAAACTGTGTTGAAAAATACAGATGTACACAACGACCGCTTCCCAGCATTTTTCTTAAAAAAACTGAAGTAAATTAAAAAACATTTGAAATTGTTTTAAATTTAAAAGTAACGCTGTTTAATTTTGGTTCACAATCGTCCTCATGTATATCTGCACTTTCCAGGCAATTCTCAAAAAAATTGGTTTAAAACGAGACTTTTGACAACGGGTTTGTGCCTAAATTTTCTCCAGTGATTGCGCCACAGCCGGTTGCTGCCCGCACAAATCGTTTTTGCTTGCGTCAATGGTGGTTTTTTGTCCACCAAAAGCTGCACTATATCTGTTTTTCCGATTCAGACTACGCGTACGAGGAATTCCCAGCAACTGATATCAAAACTAAAGGTCACTCGCTTTACAGTATTAAGTTTCCGCAAAAATATCCAGCATTTTCCATTTTTTTTAAGTTTTCAGTGTTATCTTTATGAAAGTACAGTACTCGTGTCGTAACAATTCGCAGGCATTCTTGGGTTTTGCATGGCACAGTAAATAATGTTAAAGTACAGGCACGGGACGAGACATGGAACGAGACATTTGGATTTATTGATACCAGTAGAGTTGATAAATATCAAAATTATCAACCTAGCGAACAAAGTCGATTAGCCTACCGAATTATACGTCTACAGATGGCTTTCTAAGCATGTCTCATGTAAAAGTGTAATACGTTATTGCGTATTAGAATCAAGGTAAAAATTGGTACAGTATTGTTGAACATGTCAGTCACTACGTACGCACACACTACGTACCATTTTTTCGGGAACTTTCCAAAATTTCAAAATTCTGAAGTTTGTGAAATTTGAACGATTCCAAAACCTCAAACATTACAAACACAAATGGGTTGCGCGCCAGCGCAACCCGCGCTTGTATAATACTATCCATATGCATAGTACTATCCGAACTGCTTGCGAAATGTTTAATAAGTAAGTTTGCGCATGGCGTAATGCCACAATACCCGTATTCAAATACGTGCACAGTGTACTCCAGACATACCCAATTGGATAACAAATTTTTTTCACAAAATAATACAGCCTAAACCTCGCGAAATGAAT
This sequence comes from Paramacrobiotus richtersi, assembly GCA_034698045.1. Classification (NCBI taxonomy): domain Eukaryota; kingdom Metazoa; phylum Tardigrada; class Eutardigrada; order Parachela; family Macrobiotidae; genus Paramacrobiotus; species Paramacrobiotus richtersi. Next base: position 1,600 of record JAQGAU010005625.1, read on the forward strand.
GTTCACAGACTGTGAACTGCAAAGGTCAATCTTGGTCTGATTATTGACTATAATTAAACATACAAACTTGTATACGTATGCGAGGTGACCAAAGTGCCAAAATGCGAGAAAATATCGGTTAATTAAAGCAAAGGAACCGGTTTTTGTGAGATCGCACGCACATAAAGAAGGCCGCGTATGATACACGTCAATAATGCCTGCTAAGGACAAGAGCAGATGATAACTGAGTGTGCCGAAAACGTTAAGTAGAACGGCTCATATTGCAACATTCGTGATATAACGTAGTATTACTTCGTACTTCGCATAGTCCATCTAAAGAATACAGATACTTGTATACTCGTATACAACGTCAGGATGAAGCACTGTTTCGATAGACCGTATGGCAGCAAATAATTGTTGCACGTTATCGGCCTCTGAATCTATGTTGCTTCCTAGATTTTGCTGTGTGGCCCCTTGCCACACAGGAGTTTACAGTAGCTGTCGTTTACAGTAGTTACTGTAGTTATCATACGTTCTATCTTCCTGATGCAATCTACGATACAACTGTATGATATCAAATCCTTGGGTTAACGCAGTACTCACACTTTCTCTTTAATGCGTGGTACTGGTGGATAATCAGCTGATACACATCGTTATTTCACGAAAAGTAATGCGTTGTTTTGATATTAATTTTCTCAATAGGATATCGGTTCTAATTAAGAATGTACAGTGCAAATTTTCTAGCAATATTAGTTCTCGGCGCTGCTTTACAAGTAGCCGTTCCAACAACAGGCGCACTACCACATCGGAAATGCACTTATAGTACCGACACAAGTTTGAAATGTGAGAGGGTTAATATCGAACTTCCTAGTGCTTTCGATGTTAATTTGGTCCCATCGGATCTTACACACCTTCTGCTCGATTGCCCTCTTTCAGACCGGAACAATCATTGCAACGTGCTACACAGCGTTGCGAAGGCGTTGCCGTACCGGTCATCTCTGTCCTCGGTGTCATTAAAGGGGTTTAAAATGGCGGATGGTAGCCAGTTTTCGGTGGACAGACTGTTAAGGAATAACAAGCATATTACCGAACTGACCGTTACGCACTCAAACATTCGTTATATCGATCGGAATTACCTTGCCGGATTTGACTCTCTGGTTGGGCTTTCCCTCACCAACGACGATATCGATGATATCCATATCGATGCTTTTGAAGGTTTGACGCCACCATCGGACGGTTCAGTGCTGGCAAGTCTTGATCTCAGCGGTAACCGTTTGCAACAGCTGAATTGGAATGTTCTTCTACCAGTGGCAGATAGTCTCGTAAGGACTGCTTTTTTGTGTGTACATTCTACCTCAATCAATGCCGCAGCCTTAGCCATGCAAATTGAATATGCTGCACTATTTTAAAGAATTATTGTAAAATCGTGCTCTATCTGTACAGAACGGAAACCACTCACATCAAAGTTATTACCTTTCGATTAAAAAACCAAAGTTTATCCAAACAATTTCAAAAACGATAGTTTCGTCTGTGCGGCGAATGGTCAAAGAATGTCCAAAAGGTGACTGCGGGTAAATCGGCAGCCTGTTCTGGCTGCACAATATGTCTTCATTCTAGGTCAAATTCCTATTTGCAGCTCGGCTTGGATCTGTCCGCACAAAGACCCAGACTATACTCCCTGCAACACAGCGGTCCTAACTTCCAGTTAAGGTTAGCGGCACTATTTTTGCAAAGCAACGCTCTGGAGTTTGTTCCTGTCAGGGTGTTGAACTCACTAGCCCACCTGGATTTTCCGCCATTTAAACGTCATGCAAGAAGATCTCCAGTTTTTCACTTCCATGACAATGCCTTCTGCTTCACCAGCCGCCGAGCTGGGTGTGCGTGCTGCGAGGTGGCAGATTTTATGAAATGGATGCAGAATTTCACCAGCTCGTCGCCATATGATTTACCAAAAATCCGTTTTTCATGCGGATCCGGTCATGCGGATCATTCCAGACCCAGGGACTACACGAACGATGAAGAAGGGATCGCTATAGCAGATTCGTTTGAACACTGTAAGCACGAACAAAATATGCTTCATAGGAATTGACCAGAGGCAGCCATCGTAATGTACACCTAGAACTGGCGTCTTGCTCCGGTTGTCACCTTAGGGAAACATTTGTGTACGCATGTGCAGCACGCCAGCATACAGTACTGTTCATGCGTGCACTCTACATGCCTCTTCTTTCCAACGCATCACGTCTTGACCTTACCAAAAACCTGTGAGCACCGTTCTACCACACACAGGGGCATAAACGTAACCTTTCATCAGGATGGTGGCGAGCTCGGTTACGAGATAATCGACGATTGACGACCAGCTCACATTATGTCATAGTGCCGTAGTCTACCACATCCCTCGTCACGGTTATCAGGTTAATGGACGAAGTCATGCTTTCGTTTCCGGCTACGTTTCTGCCCTGCTTTTTACGTACTGTATGGAGTCAGGAAGCACAAGTTGCTAATGATATTTTCTTCAGTTATTATCAAGGACACATCAGAAAATAATCATGGCAAAACAGCAATTTACTGCTCGTCTTAGATTCTGATACACTATAGGTTCTCCATCGCAGACGTCGTCGAGCAGAAAAACTACGACGCTTACAAGCACGAATTCGCCCAGATCAACTGCTACCAAGCAAACGAGCACCGAAGACCCCGAACCAGCATGCAGCGAACCAAAATCAGTTGAAATTAACTGCAACGCTAGCCACTTGACCCTTTCAGATGCCGATTTGCTACATACAGAAGGTACAACCGTCATCTTCAGCAGCGACGGAGCATTCGTTTGTTCTAGAAAACTATACGAACTGCACATGATGGCGATGGAATTGTTTGACCTTGCCTCAACGAGTGTTGCAGAAGGGCAATCTGAAACGGTTAATATCATATGTGACAAGGGAGGAGCAGAAATAAATTCACTTGATCCCGAAAGATCTCGCGCAAAAAAGTTGATTTTCCGTACCGACTTGAGCCCTGGCTGTTACTCCAAGTTCACTCGTTTTCTGGAGTATATCGATGGAAACATGGTTGACAGCCGACTGCAAAGTCTTCCATCAGATTCATCGTTTTTATGGGATGACTGGATCCGTACAAAACACGAACGTGTGAGAGCCTCTGTAGTAACTGCGAACTGTACCGGTGGAATATTTACTTTTTCATGGGCGAACATCTTTACCATAAGCGCATCAGGAATCGCTATTCGCAGCGATGAAACGTTTGAATGTCGACAAAAGCTTGTCACTATCCACGAGCATGTTTTGAGTCAGAAACCAACGACGATACAAAGGCCCAATCTGCCAGTACAAGATGCAGTTGTAGCGGTCTGCCGAAAAGGTCGTGTCTTTATTTCCGAGGACAGTCCTAGACGGTCAACGAAAACGATGCTGGAATTTTACTAGGAAAGTGCACTCGCTGATTGCGGGCACTGAATGACCGAAGCGAAGGAAGTACGTACACGGTAACATAGGGTAACATGAGACCAAGCATTATTATGGACCTACTACCTAAGGGTTTTGAGTAAAAATTGATATTTACCGACATGAAAATTTGATTAAGAAAACGTTTTGGTAATTGTTGCCAGCAAAGTTCGTAAGTGCAGCACGATAATTTCAATAGTTTTCATTTCTCATTTCACTTCCGGTAAAAGCACTTCACTGACTTTTAAAAACCGAAATGACCTCCCCACCACAGAGACCTAAACAGTAACCCGTTTTTCGTTTTGTAAAGCAGAATTTGCCACCACACCAATGCAAAAGTTTTTTGGAGGCAAAAGTTTGCAGAAATCTCTTTACAGTTAGCCATGTTTCTGTTGCGGTAATTCGCAGTCCCTTCAAACAGTCGAGGGATTCCTCGTGGCCGACCGAGTTTTGAGAGTGGTTAAGCTAGGACACTATTAGAAGCAAACTCATACTATATATTAACATTAAAAAATAAATGAGCAAATAACAAAAAATATTGACCGATTAACTATTAATAATAATTATTACAAATATGACAATAATAAAACAATAATCACATTATATTATTAATAATAAAATAAACACAGTAAACAATAAACAAAACAAATAATACTAATATAGTTATAATAATAATAAAAACGAATAATTGTATAAATAAATAAAATAAATAAATTTAATAATAAAATAAATAAAAATAATGATGACCGACTGACGGAATGACCCACAGACATCGAAATCCATTTGAGTTGAATATAGAGGACCTTCGCTCCGCTTCGGTCGATTACGTGACCACGAAATCGTGCCAGAATGCTTTTCAATGGTTTCTGGAATTTTTGCTCACTCTGACATAGTTGGCAAAAACGCAAAGATCAGCAAACAATATCCTTTGATTTTGTGTATTGAACGACATGACGCGTACGGTGAAAATAAAACCCCTATAACAAACGAGGCGAGTAACTTCCAAATGATATCAGTAGTGCGATAACGGATTTATGGAGCGGATACAGAACACCATTGTAAGTATCTTGTACTAGGTTACAGTTTCTGTGTTTTATTGTAACAATCCCTGAACTTCTGAAGAGCGAAAAATAAAACCAAATAGTAACCATTATACGAAAGACTATAATTTGCGTAAAACATTTAAAACCGAAAAATCCAAGGCGTGCAAAATGGCCGTCGGATGGCATTATGTTGCCGCGCGAATTATCGCAGGCAAAACAACATTTCCTTCCAACATTACTGGGCACAACAATTGCCCGTAATGTTACGCTACTGCAGTATAAATGTCAGTATGCGCTTTTCCTAAGACAACCTGCAGTAAGTTTTGAACTAAAGGATAATGCGGGTGTTCAGAATTGAGTAATCTCTCTATCATACCATGCTCGCGCTATATGGCATTTAGCCTTAGCCTTAGCCTTGTTACAATCAGAGAGATGCACGTAAGAACACTTCTCCTTCGATTCTGGGCTGAATGCCTCTTGTTCCACAGGTTGCCAAAGCCGGTTATTTCTAGAAGAGAATAATGTTGATGTTATTCCAAGAATTCTTTTCCAGCACAAGAACAAACAACACCAACAGGCTCAAGAGAAGAAACGCCGAAAACTTCGGACAATGTTTGAAATGCTGGACTTCTGTGTTCACTGATCGGCTTCGTCATAATAAGGTAAATTAACCACAAAACATCCACTGTTACCGCGCCGCGGTTTTTTCCTCCAAGATGGAACGCGATGGTAGCACAAGAAAGCAACTGTGCTTCAAAATGGCTGTAACGCCATTGTACAGGTTTGCGTGAAAAAATGGAAAGCGGCAAAAAGCCGAACGTTGTCAAGATTTCCTTAGCCGTCCCAACTAATCATATCTGCAACAATAGCACAGGCGACAAGAAAACATGAAATAACTATACTATGCTGAGAATAGTATTCTCCACGTTACGATAAAGTGTTTCCCTGATGCTTTTGTTCGCCGCCGTGGCCTTTCTTTCGAGCATTAGTTTACTGAACAGACCTTAAGCTGAATAAGCAGCAACGAATACGCAAATATACGGCATGAGCCCATGAGTTTCAATTGTTGATGTTATCTGTTAATGACGTGGGGTCCGGTTTCCATTATTCCCATGTGTATGTTCAGCATTGCAAAAAAAATGCAACAGGATCCACCTTGTGAATCAATGTAAATAACTGGGTGTGTTGAAGCTAATCACCTGCCGCGGTTTGGCAAATAGTTTTGTCAAGCGTATCCAGTGTGGCTTGGGTCGAAGAGGGCTCTCATCAACATGCAGCCTGATACAGATGCTCCTGAAAATAAAATTCTGTCTACAAATTGGCAACTGCCAGTGATGCAATTTAAGCATCCGTTAGAACTTAGCATCAATCCAAACAGCTTCTGATCTGTTTTATCGCTGTATGAGTAGCACGTTCGAAAGGTCAATAGCCAACGTATACAATTATATTATTTTTGTTTAGATGTTTGTTGTTTGCTGTTATGACCAAGACGATGTTCAATATTTACGGAAACTTAATGCATATGTGGTGTCTACAGTTTAACAACCTTATTATCGTACAAGCAAGCTGATGTAAGTGTTCGAACTACTTCGCTAAGTGCAAAATATCAGTGTTCACCACAAGAACGTATCGGTAATTCTTACAAACGACCCAATCAAGATACGTTCCCGCTTGTTGTTGCACTGGAAAGAGCCTGTCAAGTTCTCAGCTAGAAGGGTATTTTGGTTGCGCGTCACGACACTTGGGACCATAAAATATCGTCCCATCCCATTTCGTCCCAGACCAAATAGGTACCAGGCGTACTTTGGTACCAAGGATTTTTCGGACCAAGGCATTTTGGTCCCGGCTACGAAATCATTAGATTCCGCAACCGGAGAATACAGCTATAAGACTCTCGCTTTCCTGGCAAATACAGCTATGCACATATTATAGACAACAACGCACAGCAGGATGCGTGTACGTATGTCCTAATAGGATTAAGATAATATTATCCAAACGGGTGTTACAATGTCGGGCAATCCTGGGACAGTTCTCTTGTATCTAACGCCAGTGCCAACGAGTAGCTTAAGCGATTTTAGACAGCTATACATGCTCAACAAGGCGGAAATATCCACTCTAGTAAAAGAACAGGAAAGTGAAAACGAATTTTTCCCCAGTTCGAAATGCGCAATATCATAACTACCCACGGAAATGTACGGAACTAACTCTCAACTGCTACATAAGGCTTTTGGCTGCAAGGTAATATATTCACTTTTTAACTTATCCTTCCTGGCCGTTGAGTTGTTCACCGTCTGTATAAACGTCTGTTTTGAAAATTGATGACCTTTCGGTTTCGGTTACTAATCGGAAGAAGGTACCTGCCATATACCGTTGCTTTATATGCACACTTAAACGGAAACAGGGTGATGTGCATACATGGAGATACAGCGATCGTTCATGTAATGGCGTCTTTAAGATCAATACCGGAACGAAAGCCGTTGAAGAAGATGTTCCAGCACTGTCGAAATAAGTTTGGTACCAATTTGGCGCTGGGCCGAAATGTCGCCCAAGCTGGGACGAACTGTCGCTGATCCCAGTTTTTGGGACGAAATACGATGGGACGAAATGTCGCTGGTCCCAAGTGTCGGCGCGCCTTTTGGTTGTGTTAATTGTACTTATTCATACAGAAACATGACTTCACTAAAATACAACACACGCATGTAATACATACGTGCCGCCACATGCAAGTATTTTTTTTCGATCTAAAAAAGGTTAGCTAACAATTCCAAGTGCAGATACGACAATGCAGGACAGCCTCTGTAGGAAAGCTCTAAGGTTGATCGCTGTTGTTGTGGATGCAACAAGGACGGCAGTGTGCCACACTGGGCGCAGCTGCTTCTAATGGGAGGCGATCGTTGGCGATTTCCTGAACCAAAACGCCTGTGGTGACAAGGAACGTAAATGCCTACAAAGGAACGCATTATAACCAGCTGTTTTCACCACGTAAATGTTTAACGGAGTCTTCGATACCGTTGTCAACAGGCCTCGCGTAAAATACATTATACCGCCACCGTTGAAGCAGAGTTTAAAATGGCGGGTTGCTTCCTCTAAGGCATGTAAATTTTTGGCTAGGATGGGCAGGATCTGTTCCTATCGAGTTACGCGGAAACGTTGCACAGATCAAAAGACATGTAAAGATAAAAGTCGAAACATATGATTTTTGGTAAGCATACTAGGTTGAAAATCAGAAGTAACACTGAAGCTAGCCCATGTTAAGTAGCAATCAAACTAACGTTATTCGGCAATCCTTCCCGTAGCTGATATAACTTCAACGCAAAACCATCGGCCTGAAATAGAGGAAAAACGTATCATAAATGGCAGCGGCAAGAGCACAGACAAGGGTTCGAATCATAAAGCGAATATAAAAACTTGTCAGCATAGAGCTGCACGATCAAAAAGGCGGTTTCGAAAATATTGATTGGGTTTCTGAAATTTGGGAGATATGCCGTAGATATTCACTGTGTGTACATTAGCTTGACCTTTAGTTCAGCAGCCCGTACAGATACACAGATCAGCTCCTGGTTTCCTTCTCGTGCCTTAGAACTAGATGTTGACGACTGTGTGGAATTTACCTTCTCGTGAAGTTGCACCATCGGAATCGCAAATCCCACAGCATAGCCGAAAAAAATCACTACACTGCTGTAATTCATGATAATCCCCGATAGAACAGTTGGTGGTAAAACGATGATAGCCGTTAGAAACGAGCAGGCCATGACCATATTAGAAAAAAAAATAGTAAACAAAATCCAGCTGTACATGCCATTCAAGTTCTCCATACAGCGAACCAACTTTAAGTGAAAGTGTTGCGTCATTGCGATAACTGCAATGACCTCCCTTTCACTAAGCACATTGATATTGTATCTGCCAATGTCATCAATCTGGTTGATAACGACTACTTCTGCTCTACAAAATCTCCCATAATTACTATCCGGGCAGGGATGAGATTTTGGTGGAGCAAGTCCCA
>JAQGAU010005626.1:0-10077 GCA_034698045.1 Paramacrobiotus richtersi
TCGGCTCGAAAATCGAACGCACCATACGTACGTGGCAGCAATTCACCACAGGAAGCTGCCATACGCACCGGATGTAATATGCTACAGCTAGAGATGCAGCGCTGCCGTACGGAGCGAATGCCATGTCGACTTCGAAAAAACAAAGTTTAAAAATTTTCTAGAATTCATAGAAATTTGTTTGTTAAAAACGAATACGCCTATGCACTGCACCTTCCATTTAGACGTTTTTAGAGAGGCAGGTAGACAATGTGCGTTGAGTAGGTAATGAGAACACTTCCTCCGATCGAAAAGGGAGATGTTAGACTGTAAGTTATAATAATGATGTAGGTACTATTAATACAATGATTTTACTGCAGTATTTGTGACTGATATATTGGTGTACGATATATATTATCCGTGTTGTACCGTAAAACTTTTCGTTTGATTTTTAAATAAATCTTTAGCAAATGCACAAAATCTTAATAAAGATACCGGGCTTTCTCGCGCTTTTCGGTTCGGTTCATTCGGTGTCACAACCCGGGTTGCGACGAAAAGTGGAGTCGCGGGCTTGCGACTTTATTTTTTACTGCAGTACTAAATTCTAAATCGTGGGTCGAAACGTTGTAGTTCCTGGGAAGATGGTACCCGTACATTTATCAAGGAAGTTGACACTGTAATAAATGGAGAAACTTTTGCTGCTGTCAACGACAGCAACTATGTTTGCACCTACAATGCTATATCGAACGAAACCCTGGTCCCAACCACCGGAGCTCCGGCAGTACTTGTCGAACAGGTGTTCAGTCATTGTGATCTTTTGACCTCACAGTGCGCAGCACCCGAAACCTACCTAAGTTACTTGACGCTCGAGGGTGACGCATCATCATTCGGAAATCAAGGTCCCGACGTGTATTGTAAGTGGGTTCTTCGCTGCTTTGTCATATGAATTATGCTGGAGGTACATGGGCTGTGATCTGTTTCGAACCTGTCGCAAGGCACATACAACTTCAATAGTGTTGCTGCCGTGCACATCACCCCGTGTATGGTTCTATTGTACCTCTGTGATTCTTTCATTCTTATGTAACACGCCTCATACGTTTACAGTTATGGACAATTATGTCATCCTGGCCACTGATTACAGCATGTATTTCCTTGCATACGCATGCGTTACCTACAATTTGGAATCAGGATTGTGCGATTACCCTTTGTTTTACGCCTATACACGTACAAGACCGGATCAGTTAACTTCCAAGGCAATCGACACCGTCGCCCAGATAGTCAGTGGTCTCCTAAACCAGTATTGCGTTACTGTCGATATGTTTAGTGCCTATCTGTGGACACCGAGTTTGAACGAATGCCCGTTTGTGATTCCCGATGACCCTTGCTACCTGTCTTTACGACAAGGGTTCCTTGATCTGGCTGGAGCGAGTGTATAGACAGCGCATTTATGAAATAACTTCCGTGAGCTGCATAAATGGAAAAATGGTCGGTATGAGATTTTTGTATAAATATCCTTTGCTTACAGGTTAGGCATATTACTTCGGCGGACTCATAGACAGGCACCCTAAAGCCGGACCATCGGCAATTTTGTTTTCAAATGTCTGGCTGTTTGTTCTACGATGATGATTATAGTAGTACGATCCTTAAGGGGAGTTTCTGTGCATTGTGATAAGTATCGGTAAAAACACAACATCCGCGCACCTGTAAACATTGCCCTAGCCTCCGTTATGATCTATAATATGTAGCCAGAACATCAATTAACAATGTCCAAAAATCCGTTTGTGCGCACAACGTCAGGTTGTTGCGCAACAGCGGTAAAAAGTTTAAAGACATTTTCGTCTCAAATAACTCAGCGTTTCATCCAAACTTCTTGCAAGATTCATGAATAAATGCACATATATATGATGATCGTTCTGAACCAATCTCAGCCCAGAAGTATGTTTCTGAAATTTTAAAATGAATTTCAAAAATTTAAAATTCATTTTAAAATTTCAGAAACATGCTTCCGGCGTGGTGGGAGATAATGGTGGCGCGACTTATGGCACTTAACCCGCGCAAGGATTAAGAAATTTTTTTGAGCTTTGAACAATAGCATCAAGTTGCCAGATTCTTGACCAAACGTATGGCCCGACTTGCAGCCTGAACCGTTTGGAATTTTTTAAAACGGATTGCACTTTCTCATCTTAGTTTTGTACCCTGATCATGCTCATTGTCAATTTGAAACAAAAATATGAAATATGAAACTCAAAATTATTGAAACAATTCAAAAAAAAATATTTTATGAAAATCTATAAAAACAAAAATGATATATTCAGAATCTGCGCTACATTTGGATCTGAGTTTCTGTCTTCAGAAACGCTGAATTCGCAACCGTTGGCGAGTTATCCGGTGCCATAGAATGTCAACTTGATGCTATTCTACAGCTTTTGTTTTCGGGTTGATTTTTATGATCTGTTAAGGCACGAATTTTTTCTTACTCCTGCCAGTATTAGTTGCGCCACCATTATCTCCCACCACGCTTCCGGGCTCAAATTGGCTCAGAACGGTCATCATATATATGTGCATTCATCATGACACTTGTAAGAAGTTTGGATGAAAATGTGCTAAAACTTTTTACCGCTGTTGCGCAACAACCGGACGTTGCGCGCACAAACGGATTTCTGGACATTGTTAATTGATGTTCTGGCTATTATAAATCATATTCGAGGCTAATGCAAGGTATACAGGTGCGAGAGCGTTGTGGTTTCACCAATACTTATCACAATACGCAGAAACTCGGCTTAACTAGCTGAATTGAGAAAATGTGTTTGCATACTTTACCAAATGAACAAAACTGACCGTTTACCATCCGATGATCAATTCTTCCGTTCACCAAAACCAACGCTGATAAACCCTGCATGACAGGTGTAATTATCCCATGCATCCGGTAGTAGACATTGCAAAGTAATTGTTGTATTCGAGAAACTTGTTTTGGAACTTTGGTGACTTTTCATAAATTGTAACAGCTTGTCTGGAATTATCGGCAATTCGATTAGTTTTTCCGGATTTATCCCATGATTATTACAACATACAGTCTGTAGCCCGCCCTTTTCCGCTGATAAGTGTTCAACTCCGGAACGATCACAAGTTGACCAATATGTTTGCTTTTTCGATTTTCGGAGTTTTCGCTACCGATTGCCATGGGATCTTTGCGTTTCAGTTGTAATTAGGGCTTGGGCAGTTGGTCGCGCATCTTGTACAAAAGCTCGTTTGTATTCTTTATGCCGAGCATTGTGTTTGCGTTTTTTCCGTTCAAAAGTGGAGATACATATACTGAATAACTTTTCCATTTAGGCACTTTATACCGGTCTAATAATACTGTATGAAGTGCTTATGTATTTTTCTCAGCAACAAATCTATTTTTTAGTAAAAATAATTTCGAGGTGACCTTGAACGTTTCACAGTGAATTGAACTGGCTGCATGCCGGTAATAATTTTTTCTAAAAATGTCATGTGACGTAGTTTTCCGTTGCGGGGAATCCAATGGTGTTATCGGATTCTGATTATGTGTTGCGATTATTCAGATTTTGATGTTACGGGGCGGCCGTGCGTAATATAGATCTAAATTCTAGGTATATCAATCAAAGATCTATAATACGGACCCCAGGGTAAAAAAACCCAAACAACCAAATCAAATCACGAAAAACCGACAACACCACTAGGCCCGGCCATAGTCGAAAAGGGGGTCACATGATCTTTTTCTGATGAAGTTTCTGCATTTCCTACTAAGTCTTCCTTGGTAAACCGGATGTACGCGTACCATCTTCCAAGGAACTGCAACGTTGCGACCCACAATTTACAATTCAGTACTGCCGTAAAAAATTGAGTTCGCGGTTGGCGGCACACAAAAATGCAGCAAAATCATTGTACTAGTAGTATAAGTAGTATTACTGTCTCATTTCCGAATTACACCATATAAAAGCCAGACCAGCGTGCAAAAGCTCTAACCCGTCACAACGAGCTAAGATATACTGCCATCAGTACCAATTAGGTTATTGAACTACAATGAATCATCTCAATGAAACTAACAAACTAGCGAATCTCGATACGGTACGCGGGCTTGACTAAACGAAAGATATGGCGCCGTAACCACCTCACGAGGTGGCTTCGCGAACCGTATCTTCGTTTAGCCACGCCTCCGTACCGTACCGAGATTCGCTTCGAATGCGAGACCCACCCTAACAGAAATATTCGAAACGCATTTACGGCAAAGGAAGTACGCATATACGGCACCATTAGTTAATAAAAACTTCGTCTTGATTGAGAGCATTTGTTAACAGAATAATAGATGACATCCTTAGCATGCAATAGCAGTATGCTACTACGACTTCATACATTAAAGATGACCTCATCAATTTAATCTTGACCGACAGACGGAGACATGCTTCTACAACACGAAACGCATTTCAGTTGAATACAGAGGACCTTCGCTCCGCTGCGGTCGATAAAGTGTAAACGGTATTTACTTTACAGCAGTTTTACAGCAGGCGTTTTTACAGCAGTTTGCAAAAGAACATATTTATGCAAACGTTTATCCGGGTTTCAGTGTGGATTCCGAAGCTGAATTAGTTTGTATTCGCTCCTTCTTTCTTGCAAGAAATACGAATTTCATGCCAAATGTTACGGAATCGGAAGAAAGCTGTTAAAGAAATTCGAGGCTTTCGGACTTTTCTGACAATAGACCAACCGCAGCAGCAGTTGGATACCATCTTTTTGTCGAGCTCGTTTTTGTTAAGCGGCACACCGACCTCCCAAAGTCCTCAACTCCGACCGTCAGTAGCTATTGTTATCTTGATTTTCACGTTGTGGTTACACTGCTAGTCCGGCGTCGACCGTTTATTACATTAGTACAGTACCAACCGAAGTGACGTGGGGCGCATTTTACGAATCTGATACCTTGATGTATCTGTATTCGCGGAAAAACTTTTTACTTTTTTGCAAGTGTATCGTATGGATAAACTTCTCTGTTCTCCGAAAATCATGTTGGAGTCGGGCCGGGCCAGTTGGACGGTCTAGCCTTCGTTGTACAGTGCGGCTCCTTGTCTCGTCGGCACACCCCTGCTACCGAATAATGTACAGTCAATGAAAGTTGATCCGAAACAGGTAAATATACCTTTAAATGCATTTATCCAAATGATATATTACTTAGAGGACGTGTATTCAGTTTGATAAGTCAAACATGTATCAAACCCTTCTACGAACATCCCAGTCGTCAAAATAACATTGAACAAGTGTGCTTGTTTAATACTGCTGCACGCCTGCACCGGTGTTAGGAAAGTGGTACTCGCTCCTCTTGGTCAGGTACCCGTACACCGAGTTACCTGACAATCGAACCACTAGTATTACCACTTTTATTAGTGTATACACAACCTACTGAGCGTTAGTCTGACATTGTACCCCGGCTCGAACAAATCCGACAGTGCCATACGAACAACGGGGGCAGTTTCGTTGGTGAAGGCAAGGACGGAACGGAACTGTTCCAGCCTGGACATGTTGGTCGCCACCATTTGGATACCCGAATTGCGCCTATGGTCACCGGCGCCCGTTGCAGATGGGTGGTACGTACGACGCTATCCGACAGTGCTAACATTCGAACCGTCCAGTGTGTAAATGAGGCTTGTGAATTACGAAGGCGTATTATCCCTGTTTCTGAAACATTACCATACCGCTGTTTGTACCGTATATGTACACAGTTTCACAGGGATTCTTGCCAGTTTTTTTTTTAAAATTGGCATACGTATAATCGTGTTTAGTCCGTTACGCTAGCTTTGAGCCTTTTTTGCGGGATTATGACGATGGTAATAAACTGCTACTGTTGACCCTGCTGTGACTTGGTAGTGCTAATACAGGTACGTATTATCATTTGTTATGACATCAGTGCATCCAGCCGTTGGTATTATAGAGTATTAATTGACTCTTTTTAAAACATCCAATATTCAATATTGAGTGTGGAAGGTCGTCATAAATTGCCCGATTTGCCCGACTAATTCGATATTTGTACTTCAGTAACTCGAAAACGGTAACGCACCCAGGTAAACTGCACTGTTATGTTAAGTAAACAGCAATCATAAGATTTTCAACAGACGTTTAGTGTGATAGACTGCATTATTTTTACCACAAATTAGTGTCAAGTGTCAACATTTATTGGCGCTCTTTGAGAACATTAACCGTGAAGAACGTTCGTTCGTCAAACCGTACGTTGAAACAATTACAGCTGTATGAAGTGAAACTTTATCGCTCGTATGTCAGAGGCTTCAAGGTCCTTCGTTCACATGTTGCACATTTCTTAAATGCAAGTTCTGAGTTCCACACGCTATAGTATAACTGAAGAACGAGCAATACTTCAACATTCGTCCAAGGAAATTCCGCTCGCTCATATACAGCAAAAAAGTCTGCTGTACGTTCACCCCAATAAAGACTGTTCGTGCGCTGGCTGTTCAAGTGTGTTACCAGGTAGTTAATCTTCAGAAAACTTGTATTCGTCGATGTAATTCATTTAGCGAAGCGGTTGCGCATCCACATCCGCAACAATTAATTGTCGCTTAAATGAAATGATTGCAGTTGTTAGATGGATCGTACTGACGTACAGGACCGCCTAGAGTTGCGTAATACGTTTCTCTGTTCTGTTTACTTCTTCGCCGTAAAGCCGGTTGAGATGTTGCGTACGATGGTGTGAAGACGGTAGATTCCGGTGAATTCTGTTTTAACACACTGGTGAATAGCGTTTCGACTAACCGAATCTTTCGGAGATAATTCTTGATCACATTAACATCCTTTTTCTCCAGCGAGATGCCACATTGATTTAGCAGATTGAAGTAGCATTGAGTTGAGATTGCGCATTGATTCTGTATTAAACGTCACCTTTTGGGATCAGTGTTCGCGTATTGATACCGTACAGGATATTCTTGCTAGAGCTGTGGTCCATATGACACAGTACAGCGCATTGTTGCTCATCATTATTTGATGCTTCGACGGTACGGAATATGCACTCCAGCTGCGGCCTTCCTTCTGTTCTGCTGGATAGGTACGATATTTTTGAAACTTCTAAAAAACTATACTATAATACCACAATAGTTCTCACCGTACGTTCGTTCTGGCGTACAAGTACCCTAGTGACAGAAGCCTGGCCGTTTAACCAAACATAGACAATTCGATTTATTATTAATTTTTGCCGCGCTGTACATATCGTACGAGTTACACTGTTCGCTATTACACAATCACATATTAAAAAACAAAAACACGTCTTCCATTTCTTTGGATGAATCTACCGTGCCCAAAACACAAATTACATTTAACCAAACATTGGATATAACTACTGTATGTATACCATGGTAGCCAGTCGGTCATAAAATCAGTAACATACTATATAGCTCTATATAGTTCTGTAATTATAGCCTGCACCTTGAACTCGCTTGTTAACGTTCTCACTCAGTAGTAACCAGAAGCCACGTCAACCGGCTTTGCAGAAATAACATGTGCCGAATCTGCCCTGAAACATCCGGTGACGTACGAGGACCAAGGGAACGACGCCTTTTACATCCGGGCTCACGGGAGTCATGGAAGGGCATTGTCCGAATGTGCAAGCAAGACGCCCGAGATTCCAAACGTTCTCCAACCAACCAAAATCGACCCATACCGTGTAAGCATGTGTTTAATTCGATGAAGTGTATGTCCGTATTGCACTGTGCGGATGCGTAGCTACAGTAGTAAGTACATAATACTCGGATTTTACTGCATTTTTGTATGCCGCCACCCGCGAATTCACTGTTTTACGGTAGTACTGAATTGTAAATTGTGGGTCGAAACGTTGTAGTTCCTGGGAAGATGGTACGCGTACCTCCGGTTTACCAAGGACGACTTAGCAGGAAATGCTGCGACTTTTGGTACTGCCAATCTAAGCAATTACGTTAATACCTACAATGAGATGGCGCCTGAAACCTTGGTTCCAACCACCGGAGATCCGGCAGTGCTTGTCGAACATCTGTTCAGTTATTGGGATCTCTCGACCTCACAGTGCGGAGCACCCCAAGCCTATCTAGTTTACTTGACGCCCGAGGGTGGCGCATCATCATTCGGAACCACAGGTCCCGACGCTTATTGTAAGTGGACTCTTTGCACCCATTGGCACATAAATCCTGGTGGAGGTACATGGGCTGTGATGAACCTGTCGCAAGACAATTACAATGTCAATAGCGTTTAGTGCATCACCCCGTGTATAGTTCTCATGTACCTCTGTGATTCTTTCATTTTTATGTAGTGTGTCCTATCCATTACAGTTATGGACAATTCTGTCATCCTGGCCACTGATTATAGCACATATTCCATTGGATACGCATGCGCTGCCTACAATCTGGAATCGGGATTGTGCGGTTATCCTTTCATTTACGCCATGACACGAACAAGACCGGATCAGGTGACCTCGGACACAATCGACACCGTCGCCCGGACAGTCAGTGGTCTCCTGGGCCAATATTGCGTTACTATCGATATGTTTGTTCCTTATCTGTGGACAGCGAGTGTGGGCGAATGCCCGCTTGTGATTCCAACTGACCCCTGCTACCTGAGTCTTCGACAAGGGTACCTTGATCTGGCTGGAGCGAGCGTATAATAAACAGCGCATTCATGACATAACTTCTGTGACTATAATTGGAAGAATTGTCGGTATGAAATTTTGTACTAATATTTGTTCGTAAATATATCGCTTAGATACACAGACTCTTCAGTTTCCTACCTAGAAAAGCAATGAAACAATTTGAAAATGTCGGCGAACCTTATGGAAAAAATTGCAAAAAATGGCTTTGTATGGCAAAAAAAGTTGCAAACGCATCCACGATTATGCTTCCATTCGAAACTAGAAACTTCCACAAGGGCTGCTAGAAACGTAGGCCAACGCATGGGCACATACTGATCGCTGGTGACTGACAAATCATCCTACTAATTTTGTATCGATACCTATACGTACTGTTACGGCATACAAAAATATACTTGAAAAATATTACCATACGATACGATTGACGATAGACAAAAAGTAATAACTTTAATATGTGCACCTATCCCGAGTACTTCTCGGACGTATGGTGAGCGGTAACCAAAGTTGGACACTCCGCATGCACTTATGCTTCCGCCAGAACTGCGCCGGTTCAACAGCAATCACACTAGTTCGTTAATTTTGGTCTGCAAGCACCACCATAACACCTGATGTCCGTAAGGGTAGAAAAGCATAAATAAGGTTAACAAACGCTCACAGCTTCTTGAAAAATTTTGCGCGGAGTTTTAGTTTAGAGGATCCGGAAGCATAATTAGGATCCCCCAAGTACCGATAAGAATCGCGTAGGCTACTGTAACAACCAGTTGTCGGTAGCGGAAGAAATGGGCAATCAGCCACCCCGCCCAAAAATGGGCTGATTATTCGCAGCATATCCGGCGTGAAACAGTACGGTGCCAGGATTCGATTGACGGCATCATTGATCGCGCTGGCAGTGCTGGTCGACACAAGATTAGCCGGCTGTCGCGTGTCGACGGTAAAATCGGGACGCGAACAGATTCCGCTGGTGACGTTGTATTGGAAGCAGGTGTAGTACAAAACGTAAGTATCGTAGTCGGTCGACAGTATAATTACTGAGTCGACAGCTGAAGAAGAAAAATCATTCGCATACGAAAATGGTAACGCTAATAATTATAATACTATTATTTCACTACAGTAGCGAAAGCCACTTGCAGGGCAACGTCCTGCTAACTGGCTGTTGGAAATTCCTGGATTTGTTGAATGATGTAATGTTTTTGGTAGATTTTCGAAACAAAAAAATTCAAATAAAATACTCCCGGTGGGAGTCGAACCCACTCTAACGATTTTACAGTTCTTCGGGCCAGATGTATTACCACCAGGCTGTGACGACTAATATCGATTTATTATTATGAAAGCTATTAGCCTAATCTAGCACACCCACCAGCACGTCCAAAGAGGAAGCCAATGCCTCTATACTGTCCATCCACTGTGGCGTACTCAAGGGCGCCAAAACTGCCGCTTCCGCATTGGTTTCCTATAACGTCGTAGTAGGCAAT
>JAQGAU010005627.1:0-10076 GCA_034698045.1 Paramacrobiotus richtersi
GAATTTTTTGAAGGCGATGCTGTTCTTGTGCAGCCTGTTACGGAAGAGAATGCCAAATCAGTGGAAATGTATTTCCCGGGCGATAAAACTGAGGTACGTCTTGTAGAATCAGAGTGCTGTGAGAATTCATATTTTTTTATCAGTTAAGAAGGTTATGAATTTGTGTAGTTGTGGTACGATATAACGTCGCTGGAGATCTACCATGGAGGTCGGAAAGTTCATTTGGACACTCCCATGCATAAGGTGAGGATTACTCTATTGATAAATTGGCTTTTTTGATAAGAATGTTTTATTGCCTAGGTCCCATTATTCCAACGCGGTGGGACGATCATTCCCCGGCGCTTCCGTACACGGCGCAGTGCCATCTTGGCGATTGAGGATCCCATTACGTTGTCCATTGCAATGAACGAAAAAGTATGCATATCGATTTCGTGTATTCGGCGCGGTGCATGAAACACGTGTTTTCTGTTTTCAGAATACTGCCAAAGGATCATTGTATCTGGATGATGGTACAACGCGGGATCATCTCAAGGACGAGTTTGTCTCCATGGAATTCACACTGGAGAACAACATTTTGAAATCCAAGTATGCACTTTCAAGTTGAAAATATGGATAATATAATATACTGCAGTTCTCCACAACTCTGCTTCGTTAATCGCTAATTGTTTTATACATTCGGCCAGTTTTGCCTTTGGCCTGTCTGTCACTGTTTCAGTCAAAACAATTGCATTTTTTTCTAGGATTTTGCACTCGGCCAATAAGTACAAGACGAAAGTGTGGTTGGAGCGCGTGTTTATAACCGGTTGGAAATTCCGTCCGAGCAGCATCGAAATTCACGAACTGCCCAAAGGCGAAAAGAGTAATCTGGAGTTCTTTTTCGACGAGAAGCACAACATCCTGACGGTGCGGAAACCCGCCATCAACCTGTCCAAAGAGTGGGCCATGGTCATTCGGCCTTGAGGGGCTGGTTTGTCTTACTCGGCATTCACGTCGATCTGCGTTGGTTGTTAATTTTATTTGGCATTTTGAAACTCTTCTCTTTCCGATTTTGTGATCATGGCGATTCGAGCAATCATTTGGCAGGTTAAGTTTGTGGTGAAATTATGAGAATTCCATCGAGGCGTTTGTTTTGATTTTGTATGTTTTAATTGAAATCAGTTGAAAAGAGATCGTTGGATTTTTTACATGGATCATTGTAGCAGTATTAAAACCGTGCGAAACTTCCGCTTTGTCACGAATCGAAAATGATTTTCGGCACAAAACACAATTTATATAAAAAATGCCAGTTCGCAGCACATAGGATGGCTGTGTGATTTCGCAAAATCTGGTGATTTGACGCTCAATCCTCTCTCTGATCTGCCGCCAGAGCCACGGATGCAGTTGGACACCTTTTGGTATACCGCCTCGGGTTCCATGCGGTCTCATGCTCGGCAAGACGATTATGAATCCCACCAACAGACATTCCCCGACTTCGTCGCCAGAACAGTTCTCCCAAAGCCGAAGGAACCGTCCCCGCATCAAATCCAGGTGTGCACAAGCGCTTGAGAAGAGCAAACTGAGCCACCCACTTCAACGGCTCAGCTTCCCACCCCAGGACACATCACATCGTGCAACAATGCCGGTTGCGTTGTCTCAAGTGGGTCCAACGGAAAACTGCCACAACCAGATGTACCACAATGCTGTTTGCGTCCTTTCCATATGTCATCGCGTAAGCTGTATTTTTCCCAGTTTCGTTCTCGGCAAACAAATTGTTGGTCACCCCAGAAACCTCTCCGGGTGTACATTTACGAAGAAGTAACGCTGTTCATCTCACTGTACTGTACTCATCTTTTCCTGATGGATCCATGAAACCCCGCCCGAGGTAAATTGTGCTGGTTGAATTGTTTGATGGTTCTCTTTGTGCTTGTGTGGGCTGCTTTCTCTCTCTAGTGGGGTCTTTTCTTATCTTTGTTGCAGTAAATTTCACCGGTTTGTTTCTTGGATTTCTAGCATTGTGCCGGAACCGGAGACGGTGGCGGAGCATGAGGAAGTTGATACCTGAACACGCTGACGAAAATGTAGAAAGGGTACTGATCTTATTCGCAAATTGTCGTTCGTGGATAGCTTTTGCGTAAGTAGTTGTTCCGCCATTCTTTTCGCTCGTATTCACCGTTATGACCACGATTTTGGTATACTTTCTTGGGTTAGAACTTTGCGACCGTACTGTAATCTGAATTGACGGAAATTACACAAACTAGAAGTAAGTGTTAGTTCGGCATTTCTGGATTGTGGGGTTGGAGAATCTGATATGCGCAGAATACTGTTTTAATATATATTTAAAAAGATCGGAGATATTCTGAAAAATGTAGTCAGTTGGAAATGGGAATGGGAAAAAAGAACTTTGCTTTCGTGCCATGCAAGTGTCTGTCGTAGTACAGTGGCATGTTGCCCTTGTTGGTAATTCAAGTCGCTGGACAATAAAAATTAAATGAGGAGTCTAGGGGTTTAGTTCTTGAAAATGCTGCGAAATTGCTACTAAAAAGTGTTGAAATCTTAGTGGTTGATAACGTTTTTGAAATTGTTTTGTAAACTGATACTGAAAGTTTTGTTTTTTTGTTCGTTGGTTAGCACTTAGAAGTGAGAGCTAGCCAAAAGGCGCAGCCGAAAAACAACGTCAGGAAAAAATACGCACTGTAACAAAAATGGGCGATATACCTTTCGTTATGATGGCTCAAAACAGGATTAATACCCGCTGATCGAGCATGGGTCTAAAAGCTCACAGGAAAGGAAGAAACTTTTGCTCTGCTTTTTTGATTTTGTGGTATTACATACACAATGTGCATATGCATCATAAATCTTGTTCTTACACTTAGTGTCAGGATTGCATGCAGTTGTATTCCGTTAACGACATCCCAAATGGACGTGTTGTGGCTGGACACTGAGTACACGGACGGCAAGCGCTACTTCACAGGGGACTGACCCAAATTCCCCAGCCCCGACGAAATGTAACTATGTGGTGGTCATATACCGGCCTGTGCATGTGAGCACGTCTGACAAGGTGAGCAAATACACAAACTCTAGCAGTGAACAGTTTTTTCCTTAACTGCCGGAAATCTTGTCACGTGTGCACGATTCCATAATGTATCCGATTCGGTAGTGCGATGGCTCTCAAGTCTCAAGAAAAGTCATGCCGATGTACCAGGCATTGATAACTTCTGAGCAAGCATAAAATTGGTCTAAAAACTCTCAGTGAATACAGAAGATCAATAGTATAATTTTGCTATGCTTTTTCTTATTTTGTTGTATTGGAAACATTGTGTGCATAATATAATACATAATGTTCTTAGGATTGATTGTGTGGTTGTATTCCGTTAATGTTTTCACGGTTCTCGCATGTCTACAGCTCATACTAACTAGGAAAGTGCACTCGCTGATTGCGGGCACTGAATGACCGAAGCGAAGAAAGTACGCACAAGTGAAGCAGTTTAAACCAATATGACGTTATGGATTTGTTTAACCTACCAGCCCGCCCGGTACGAGAAGAATTCGCATTTTAAGTTAAAAACTGGTATTCACCAAACTAAAAGATCTGATTAAGAAAATGTTTGTTTTGATAATTTTTGGCACCAAAACTGAGCGAATGCAGCATGATAATCTTCTGACATCAGTGACATTTCACAGCAGAAAGGTTGTCTTGTTTGCAATTTCACCAGGAAAGGTTTTCAACTAATAATTAATCTTTTTTAAAATCTGAAAATAATCATTTGCAAAACAGCTTCTTCCGGTGAAAAGCCTTTCACTGACTTTTGAAAACCGAGATATCCTCCCCAACCCAGAGACCTAACATTAACCCGTTTTTCGCTTTGTAAAATAGAATTCGCCACCACACGAATGCAAGGATGGGTGGTTTTGAAAGCGAAAGTTGGCAGAAATCCCGTTATACATAGTTAGCTATGTTTCTGCTGCGATAATTCGCAGTCCTTTCGAACAGTCGAGGGATTGCTTCTGACCTACCGAGTTCTGAGAAAAGTTAACCTATGACCAAGGCAGATGACCTTGGTCAGATGGTCATCTGCCTTGCTATGACACTATTAGAAGTAGTAATCATACTATGTATTAACATTAAGAAATAAATGAGAAAATAACAAACATTATTGACCGATTAACTACTAATAATATTACAAATTTGACAATAAAAATAAACATTAAAAACAGTAATCATATTACATTACTAATAATAAAATAAACACAATAAATAACAAAAAAAAACAATGATACGAATACATAACATAATAAAACATATAGTAGTAAATAAATGAATATAATAAATAGATTTAATAAATAATAAACTAAATAAATAAAATTAATGATGACCGACTGACGGAATGACACACAGACATCGACATCCATTTGAGTTGAATATAGAGGACCTTCGCTCCGCTTCGGTCGATTAAATGCTTAGATTGTTGCACTGGGCTGTTTATTTTGTTCCGTGTCAAAACATATTTTAGCTGTGAATAATAAACAGCTGAGAAAACATACTTCTTATGATCAGCCTTGTTCACTTTTATCCGTACATTTGTAGGTGCAGGAAATTTTTGACGAGAACGACATCTCCATGAATGTGCTGTGGCTGGACATTGAGCACACGGACGGCAAGCGCTACTTCACATGGGATCCACCCATGCAAATTCCCCAACCCCGACGAAATGTACCGGAATCTGACCGCCAAGGGTCGTCATCTGGTGTTGATCTCCGATCCGCATTTCAAAAAGGACGATTCCTATTTTGCCTACAAGGAGATGTTGGACAAGGACTTTTTCGTCAAGACTAAGGACAAACGGCCGTACGAAGGCTGGTGTTGGCCCGGAGCGTCGCATTATCCGGATTTCTTGAATCCGGAAGTGCTTGAGTATTATGCCGGTTTGTACAGTCGGGACATGGTGTTCAAGGACGCCTGGACGTGGTACGATATGAACGAGCCGTCCGTGTTTAACGGACCGGAAGTGACCATGTTTAAGGATAATCTTCATTATGGGGATCGTGAGCATCGGGAGATTCACAATATTTATGGAATGTCTCATGTAAGTTGGGTTTTTTTGGATTGATCGCTTTAACTGTACTCCGGATAATTTTAATGTGATAACTGTGTTTGTATTAATGTTTTCGGCATAATGTCAACCAGGAAATAATCTGATGCATATTAAGAGGAAATTGTTTCTTTTCCAGTTATTGGCCACTTTCGATGGACACATGAAGCGATCGGCAGATCTGCGATTGTTCATTTTAACTCAACCATTCTTCGCTGGATCTCAACGATTAGGTAAGCGTCTTTTTGTAAGTGGTTTGTTTCACTGCCTACAATTATATAACAATCACAATTGAAGGCTGGATGTCCGACGTGTGAGCGTTGCGTTATGTTGTAACAGTTCGTTTGTACATTACTGTCTTTCCAATGGAAATTTATTGTGTGATAATAGTAGTGCAAGGGCTGTACGCCTCACCATCTGACTCTGGTTGTGCCGAATATTGCATTTAAAAACCTAGTTTCTTCCTTACGATTAATTTTTTCGCTGTCCAAAATGTTCGTTTCTAATAGAGCTTTCAGGCAGCAGATGATAAAGCAACAGCTTTGTGATAAATTTGTTGATAACTATAATTGTCGTCACAAATTTCTCGAGAACATCGCACCTTTTTTTAACTAAATCGATGCCCATTGTAGCGGCTGCATGGACGGGAGACAATACAGCCGACTGGGGACATTTGAAGATTACCAATCCGATGTTGTTGTCACTCAGCCTCTCCGGGATGACGTTTGTGGGCGCAGATGTCGGTGGATTCTTCCGCAATCCGGAAGCGCATTTGTTGGTCCGGTGGTACCAGGTGGGCCGGTTTCTTTGCCTCCAAACGTTCCATGTTGTTATCTGTCCATTTCTCCATTAGGCTGCCGCCTTCCAACCATTTTTCCGTGCCCACGCCCACATTGACACGCGGCGTCGCGAGCCGTGGCTGTTTGAGCAGCAGTCGATGCTGCTGATCCGGGACGCCATTCGGGCCCGATACACCTTCCTGCCGTATTGGTATACCCTGTTCTATCAGGCCAATCAGACGGGAATACCGCCGATGCCACCGCTGTTTTATGAATTTCCCACGGATCACAGTACTTTTGCCATGGAGAACGAGTACATGATAGGTATGTGGTGTCGTAGAGCAACGGCTTATCGATTCATTCTCCTTCAGATTACAAAAGTCTAAAAGCAATATCGATAAATATGATAGCAAAAAAAGCAGTATATCGATTAATCGAATTTTTTGAAGGCGATGCTGTTCTTGTGCAGCCTGTTACGGAAGAGAATGCCAAATCAGTGGAAATGTATTTCCCGGGCGATAAAACTGAGGTACGTCTTGTAGAATCAGAGTGCTGTGAGAATTCATATTTTTTTATCAGTTAAGAAGGTTATGAATTTTTGTAGTTGTGGTACGATATAACGTCGCTGGAGATCTACCATGGAGGCCGTAAAGTTCATTTGGACACTCCCATACATAAGGTAAGTATCACTTTGTTGATTAGTTTGCTTTTGGGTGTCAGTTTGTTATTGCGTAGGTCCCGTTATTCCAACGCGGCGGAACGATCATTCCCCGCCGATTCCGTACACGGCGAAGTGCCATCTTGGCGATTGAGGATCCGATTACGTTGTCCATTGCAATGAACGAAAAGGTATGCGGATCGATTTGGTATATTCTGATGTATGAATTACGTTTTTCTTTTTTTCCAGAACACTGCCAAAGGATCGTTGTATTTGGATGATGGTACAACGCGGGATCATGTCAAGGACGAGTTTGTCTCCATGGAATTCACACTGGAGAACAACATTTTGAAATCCAAGTATGCACTTTCAAGTTGAAAATATGGATAATATAATATACTGCAGTTCTCCACAACTCTGCTTCGTTAATCGCTAATTGTTTTATACATTCGGCCAGTTTTGCCTTTGGCCTGTCTGTCACTGTTTCAGTCAAAACAATTGCATTTTTTTCTAGGATTTTGCACTCGACATATACTCGACATACACTCGACACACATCGACGCGACATATAGTTTCAGCAAGGATATTAAAGAAATCAAGAGCCAGCAGATGAATGATTACGATCGAGGACAGCTGAAAGTGGTACGCATTCGCCTGGACGGAGCAGATATTCATCCGTTGCCAGAGTGGATGGAGAGCCGCATCTCGCTTCAGGCATACTGTAAGTCACAAGTTGGATTCTTAATTTGCTAACCAAACAGGAACAGGATTTCTGGTATTCTAGCTAGTAATGTGATGTCGTTTTTGTGCATTCTTCTCCCGTACGGTTTCTTTACACTAGACTGACAAGAGCTAAACCATGACCGGATCAATATGCAGAAGGGTTTTACGGCTTTGTAGGGTCGTCTGGCGATTTTCTTCTAATGATCTTGTTTTTACCTTTTCAGTCATAATGATCAAGTAATTATTGTAGCATTTTTCGCGGGATTTTGTGAAACGGAATTTATCCGACATTTTTGCAAAGTACTTTCCCGCATTCTTTTTTTTAGAAGTGGAAATGTCTAATCATGAGATGCTCAGCTGCTTTTTTTCTTTGGAATTGGATGTTATGTTGTAGTAGTGAAAATTTTCGTGATTTAGCGCGTAGCCAGTGCACGAATTCTGCTAGAAATGAAAGATATGTTATGCAGCATGTGCACGTCTCGTGTTTAAGATTTTTGTGTTACCTGTTCCTTGATATGAATTGCTCGGTCTGATGTTTATTTTGTGTTGAAAAGCGATGATTCCAGACGTAGAATACCGTTTTTACTTTGTTTGTAGTTGAGAACAAGGTGACAACAAACAAACCCCATTCATCGCGCGATCCCAAGAAACGTGGTTTTGAGGTTCCATGGCGAGCGAACATTCAGCTGGGATCCATTCCGATGGGTTGCGTGGTGGAGGCTATTCAGCTGACGTTCATTTGCCCGACGGGCCAAGGTAGTCCGACCATCGTCATCCATCCCGACCACGGTGCCAATCTGTATTATGTCAACGACAGAATGCGTAACATCTCTGGCCAAACATACTCGGAATGTTGCCAAGAACTGGGCATTTTTCGGCAAGCCACTGTGGCACTGTCTATGTCAAAATGCGGGTGCCATTTCGTTTGCTGATGCGGGAGCAGCTCGGTCAACTGAGAAAAGGAATCCCTGTAACACTGCCGGACGCTGCTGCTGATGCACTCACCGGTCCCGATAACGTGACACTGAAAAATGGGAGATTCAGTCTCAAAGTCGAGCGCGAGCTGCTTTGTGGGATTTCACCTACAACCGAGGATCTATTTGCCGAGAAGGACACTGGAAAAATGACAACTTTCGATATTAAATATGGAAAGGACACAATTTTCACTGTGGTACACGCTGGAGTATCGAAATTTGATGGTTTTCCGTTGGACCCACTTGAGACGCCGCTGTCGCTGCTGCACGATGTGATGTGCCTGTCACTGGGATGGAAGGTTGAACCATTGAAGTGGATAGCGCAGTTTGCCTTTCTCGAGCGCATGTGCACTCCTGGATTTGATGTGGAGACGGTTCCATCGGTTGTGGAACTTCTTTGGACGAACTATGGCTATTCCGATGCGGTTGGGAAATGTCTCTTGGCTGGATTCATTATCGTACTGCAAAGCATGGAGCCTAATCGCGCCCTACCAAATGGTGTCCAACGGGACACATGGACTTGGGAGGAAATCAAGGGCATCATTGAGCCAACGGTTAACGATGTGAAAACACCAGACGTTGCGAAACCACACACTAACAGTTTTCTTGAGAAGTGCGTAAATATCCGTGTTATCGAACAAACGGGAAATGAGATCCATTTTCGGGTTAAAGTGTCTAGCCGCATCGAGACAGCTGAAGGCAGCGCTGCATGCAAGACTGGCGATTCCATCGGCTGGTATTCGGCTCCTTTTTTATGGCCGACGAATCGATGATGATAAGACCGTTGCCGACTACGAAATCGAAGATGGTGACTGTGTGGAGATGTACTTTATGATGTTGGGTTGCTAAGATGTTATGATGACTGCGACTTTTGGGTAATGAATTTCAGCCGACCTGTTTGTACGTTGTTTGGTTTCTATGCGTTTAAAGCTAAACTGAACTTAAATGGACTTGTAATAGAAGTGTATTTCATTTCGTCGTGTAATTTCGCAGAACTTGTGACCTTTTGTTTCTGGATGATCCACAAAGTTGATCAATTTTTGTACTTCGCAACCAGTTGTTGCTGTTTATTGAACTGCCATTGTACAGGATGATGATGCGAATGCGTAACTTCAGTTCGTTTAAGTTTGTTTGAATTCTGAAAATTACACTACAACCCAGATGCCCAACATTGCTCGAATCTCCATGATCAGAAAGTCGGAAAGAGAACAGTTTCAAAAATGCGGAGTTGAATTGTAATGTGTAAGACAAAACCTGCCAGGTGATCGCCGAATGACCATAGCCCGCTCGTTGGACTGGGTGACGGCAGGTAAGGCCGCACACCGTGACAGTGATGTGCTTGTCGTAAAGAAATACAAATTACTTAGTCCTTTCGCCTTTGGCATTTGGTGAATTGCACTGCTGCACGGAAAGGGATGGACGCAGTTTCTAACCTATTAGAAGCGATCCAACCATACTTGCGCCATGGTGGAATGAATAGCTATTTAAAGCGAATTTGGTGAATAAAGTCAGTAAGATATGAGATCGTTTGCAGTGGTCATCTTATGAAAAGCGTAGTGTAAAGGGTCTTGAGCGAATACGACGTAACAACGAAAAATCTGCCGAACGTTGAACGACTAGGTAAAAAGCCCTTTTTTGTTGAAATATGGAACAACTAATTTTTAAAAATTTAATGTGGTGCGGGTAAAGTTAAATGCTTAAATGGTACGCGAAGATTACAACTGAAACAGCCTATGGTACCGTGGTAGAGTAGTATCAAGTATGATGGTATGTACGGCAGATACGTGGATATGGCGTACCAAGAACTTACTATATCTAAAAGGACTGTTATCTGATTGCGCAATCACGCATGACGTCAGCGGTTGGCGATGCA
>JAQGAU010005628.1:0-10076 GCA_034698045.1 Paramacrobiotus richtersi
TATCTGATCTTTCCGGTTGTTAGTGCTAGTCCTCGTGTGTATTACTAGCACGTACATCCTGTGTCTCTTTTCAAATTCGTAAACTGGACATTTCTCCTGAAGGTCCGTGTTCTGAAAAAATTGAAGCTATCGTTTTGCCTGGCATATCTGTAAGGGATACTATTTGGTCTTGCAACATGCAACGATAAAATGCCTGAACCGAAACCAGAATGAACGGCTGTTGCACTCGCAATTTAACCAGGAAGATCATCCCACAACGGTAACCAGTGGAACAGACGGTAACCAGTTTGGTTGCGAGAACACTTATGGAACGCTGTAGTTTTGCCGGAGGATGCGATGCATACGGACCGATGAAGCCGTTTAGTGCGGAGTTTGAAAAGGAGACAGGCCAAAGGATATCAAGATCACGTTCTCGTACTTTTGCATAAGTATGTGAAATACTTTGACGATTGCAACTAATATTGGTTTTCTTGTGAATCTGGGAACAGATATGTTGTCGGGTTTATTAATTGTGTCTGTCTCGTAAGTGGTCAAACGCTCCAGCATGCAAACGGTCGTATCGCACCTCAGTCAAATGAAATCATAATCAAAGCAAGCAACGAATAAATTCCTCCAAGTGCCACTACCGGTGTGAAAAACAAAAGAATGCAACGTAGTATTAACAGGAAACGCCTTCGGCGTGCGCCTTATAGTTTCTTGTGATCCATATTCATCTCTTGTGATCAATCACAAGGCGAATGTAAACAATTCTAATACGCACCGTATTTTTCCGCAGCGCAATCGTTCTCCTGAACATTTTGGTCACAAACTCTTTTGCCACCGGGCGTTGGCCACGGTTGAAAGCCGTTTCTATTGGGCGTCTTTTGCGAAGCCAATTTCGTCGGGGAAGATTCGAAAGCCCGATGCTCTCACTCTCAGTGCAACTTGTATGTCGTACAGCAAACATCGTATGACACGTTACCCGCTACTCGCTAGCATGGTTGTGGCGCATCGGTAGGAAACCGGGGTGCAGTAATAACCCGAGCACGCAGTCCTGTTTACTGAAATTGTGCGTTGTCGTGGTTGTGTTGTTGCACATAGTGCAATGAGTACCGTAATTGAACGAACATATCTTGCGTTGGTTGCTTGGAATGCCCACTGTTTCTGCGTTAGATGTCGATCGGTATAATCGATTTGCTTTTCAGATTAAACATACAAAATGTTATATCCTGTCAAGTACACGCGTTAAACGTATGTACTACAGTACTTCTTCGAGCGCCGCTTTTGGGTGATTTACGATAAATGTTGTGCAGGGAAATTGAAAAGCAGTTTGTGCATTCTTTAGATACTTGTGTGTTTACGCGTCTGAACAAATTCAATGGAACGGTGCGCGCTGTTTATCGGAATTTTGCTTTACTCTCTTCATCTGCTGGTACTCGGTAGCTGCAATTCATTACCATCAGGTACGCTGAATAAAAACACGGTTAGGAGGGATGTGTCGTGAAGAAGACAGTCCTTATATCAAATATAAAATTTTTCTAGTATATACGAGTACCGTAAGTCTGCAACCGATTATTCACCAGCAGCAGGGCACTTTGTGCAGCAAACCGTGTCTCATACGGGTGTAAGTATGACGGTCTGCAAATGCATATGGGGCCTTTCACAGCCGGTGAGGTCCGACGATATAACTGAGTACTACCGATTCGTCCACTCAGCATACGGTTCGCCGAGTACCTTGTTCTGTGGAGATGAAACGATCTCTTCGGCCAGTGGGGTCCAACAAGGAGACCCAATAGGGCCGCCGCTATTTTGTCTGTTGACAAACAAATTGTCCCAGGAAATTCGGGCCGAATTAAGCCTCTGGTACTTGGACGATGCGGCATTTGGTGGTGATCTTGCTCAGATAATGGATGCGTTTCAAAAGCTCCAGGCTGGAGCTGCGGAGATAGGACTAGAGCTTAACATGCAGAAATGTGAAGTTTATGCCTTTGGTGGTACGGACGAAGAGCGAATGGACAACCTGGGAGTTTTCCTGGAAAGATTCCCGGATGTTCAACTGGTCGCCCCCGAGCAACTGGAGTCATTGGGATCACCTATGTTGTGCAATGGTATCGTGCGCTCGTTCGTAGAGAAACTGGAGGTCTTGGAGACCTTGATCAACCGTCTCGAGATTTTGCCAGCACATCAAGCACTTTACTTGCTCAGAAACTGTTTGGCTATCCCTAAGATGCTGTACTTGTGTTACGGTAATCATGAATCACTATATGACATCAGTATGAAATCATCTTCTTTGCACTATATGATCACTATATGACTTGTTACGACTATGGGGAAGGTGACCGAACCGAGAATAGTCTCCACTAGACTTTATTGTAACAACTGACAAGAGCGTACTGATGATAGTGGTTATGATGGTGATTTACAAGACAAACCAGAGCTGTTTATATACTCTGGAAAAGTAGAACAACAATAGGAAGTAGAAGAAACAAGGGCGCACGTTCCAGTAGGAACGTGGCTGAGACAAAGGAATTAGTCTGAGAATATCGATAAGAGCTGACACAATTCTTAATAAGCATATGGGAAGATCTTGATAAGAACAATGCTCTTATTCTCAAGCTCTAATTCTCATGCAAAGAAGATGATCTCATACTGATGTCATATCATAATGATTCATGATTACCGTAACATAGCAGTGCTTAGAAACCGATAATGACCATGAAAACAGCTCTTCTTGAAATCTACCTCGTGTTTCGAGGCGAGATTTGAAAAGTTCATTGGGCAATACTAACTGGGTGTAAATCTTTATTACCGCGGTAATTAAAAACTTGCCGCACAGCACTCAAAACGTGATTTCTTTGCACAAAACCCGTACACAGCACAGCGCGCAAAATATCGTACATTTGCGATAGGCATAGCACACTGTTGCGATAATCCTGCAGTACATTTACACAGAACTTGCCGTAGGAGAAATGTTACACATAATCAGGGAAAAAGTCTGATAGCATAGCAAAGCCAGATTAGGTTTTTACATCAGGTGGACCGGTGACTTGTGCAGCTTATACTTCATACAGTTTATACTAAGTCTTTATAGATATTAGATGGAAAGAACAGCATTAAAATGTGACCACGCTACTGTTATGGAGCTTTTCTTTATGTTTTCCAAACGTTAGATACCCCTATTAGTTTGTCAGTCAATTCATAGTCTTCTGTTTCATTATTTCTTGCCGTCAGCGTTTACGATCCTCAAGGGGCGCAATATTCTGCTGATTTCAGCGACTCTGGCGTCCGTTAAATCGAGAACTGTTGTTAATCACGGCCTCGTTGACAGATACAGGTAAGCACAAAATACCCTACAGTTAATTGGCAAAAGCCTAAACTATAGATATACCCACCAAGAAGCAGGAAAAAGTAATCTTAGCGGTAAGTTTGTAACCCGCAGTGAGCACGGTGCGGTGCGGTGCGAAGGCAGAGGAATACGGTGCGATCACAGAATTTCGATACCTGATGGCTGCTTATACTTTATCCCCGCTTGATACGCTTTCCAAGTTTACCACGGACACGTAAACTAAGCTTGTTTAGTGAGCAATGCACAGTCCACCAGGGTTTCATCTAAACACTGCGAATGCCTGCATGATACAAATTATTTCTCTATCTTGTTTTCCGAGTTTTGCTAATAAACAAAGTCTTCGACGCATCATCTATGGGGTAAATATGCTATAATCACAGGCCGATAAATAGTGCTAGATACGCAGATCATTTGATGCGTTTTTTGTTTTGTGCCCATTAGAATAGTAAGAAGTTACTTCCAAGTTATGCTTACTGGAACTATTATTGTGTACAAACTACGGAGCGGTTTATATGATAAATTAACGACCTCATGAATCACACCAACCTTATATATGCTGATATGCATGTCATGGGAAGGTAGGCCATCGCATTAATAAAATCTTTCGAAATTTCTACAATAATGCATGTCAGTTTACATTCCGATAGTGGGTACGAAAGTTACACATACTACCAGTAATCTCGGTCTATAAACCGTAAGCGGAAGCCAAGTTGGGCATTTTAATAAGTGTTTTTATTCCCGTTCTCAAAAATGTTTTTGATGCATCCAGAAAACCAAATCAAAAACGCTGAAAATTTTAGCGCAGCTAAACGTGCGAATTGCCAACTCGGATGCCGCTTACGGTATGGTATGTAAGGGACTTAATTTGCTTTGCACAGCTCCCATACATATGGCGTATGCACAGTACACGCCATATAGATAAAAAAGCTCAACAGTCACCCACAATAACCTCGCAACTGAGAGACAGACAACTGAACCCCTTTTTAGGACAAATAACCACTCGCGGGTATCCCATAGTTTCGGGAGCCAGTCTCCAGGATTGAAGATCTTACCAGACTTCGGCGAAAGAACCAACGCGTGCGAAAAATTTTTATTCTTACGGCCTTTTTGGCTTTGTGAACTGTAGTCACTCTCCGTAAGTTGTGCTAAATTTGATCTTAAACGGTGGGTTCGGACCGTCTGATGTTGATATACGTGTAGAAAGGCTAGAGTTAGACATTCGGGCATCGGCCTCTGATGAAAGAGCGGATTTAAAAAGAATTGCTGCAGCTAGACTACGTGCCAGTAGTTTGCAAGCATAACTGCAGACATCTTTTGAACAACTTTACTTGGCACAGGATAAGCGCTGAAAGTCCGTGCGTGGAGCAGCTCTTTGCCAAACGGCCAAAAATATGTCTAAATGAAACGACCGACGTGAATTCAGTAAAAGGATAACGATCATTATTAGTTTTCGCGCTTTATATTTTTTCTACACTCTACGTCAGGTGTGGTCTTACCATTTTTGGAAACACCGGGACTTCTATTTCAGCAAACATAGTATACCACGGCTAACCAAGCATGACAAAAATGTCCACCGAACAACCCGAAGAACGCACTGAGGAATTCGGAAGCACCTGCCGCTATCACTACAAAATTAACCACTGGATTGGACAAGGCAGTTTTGGCAGGGTGTACGCAGCAACAATTATAGACCGTGGAGATTTTATTGGAGACGAGGCTATAGCGGTTAAAGTTATCCATTTTGACCAAAAATCGAACGTTCTGGCTTATGCTGAAAACTGGACAGAGCTAATACAAAGATGGAGAGGTCTTATTCTTTTAAGACATGATCACCTACTCGCGTATCATAAAACTACCATTATTGATTCCCTTGGAGGAAAGTCTGTAGAATTCGTCATGGATTACTGCAACGGTACTGTATGTCCTGTTTACAATCATGAACCTGATTTGGCGGTTTTTAACCCTCTTTGATTCTCTTACTGTTGTCAGGTGGGGACCTGAATGACCTGCTCTTGACTTTGAAAAAGGACAAAAAGTTTCTCAGTCAGTCAGAAGCTGCGTGCTATGGCCTTCAAATTGCAGAAGGGCTGCAGTTTCTTCACAAGGAAAGCCTTATCCATGGTGATCTGAAACCAGAGAATATCCTCTTGCAAAATATAAAAAACGGCCCACATAAAAAGGCACTGATAGGAGATTTGGATGACCTTGTCAAGATGCATCGAAGCGTCACAACTGTGCACGATATACAACATCGTCGTGGAACTGTTCGATACATGTCCCCGGAAATGCTTCGCAACCCGAACACAAACCTTGAGGTCGTGGGACGCAAAACTGATGTATGGAGCCTCGGGTGCATCATATTGGAACTACTTAACTGTAGCATTGGTGGCGATGAGGTATACTTCCACAAGGATGGCGTTAAAAAAGCGATACATACCGGTAATCCAGTTGCGGACATTGGTTTTGCCGAAATGGTCGAACAAGGCTGGTTACCATTTGTTTCCGATGATATTCCACAGTTCTTCTCAGTGTGTATTCAGCCTTGTCTGCATGCAGACGCTGCGCAGAGGATGTCTGCATTTGAGTTCACCAACAAGCTGAGAGAAACACTGCAGTTTATCGAAAATGGTTCGCACCCCGCAACGTGTGGGCAATGCTGCAAAAGCCTTTCCTGCACAGATACGGATACACGGCTAAATGTTTTGGAAACTGAAGTTACAGCTTCTGGATCTCAAGAGACTAGATATCAAGCTTTTGGAAGCACGTGCTCGTATGCATACGGCGTACATGATTACGTTGGAAATGGGCGTTATGGCAGTGTATATAAAGCAACAATTACTGAATCTGGCGATTATAAAGGGAACGAAATTGTTGCAGTTAAAGTGAAACTGATTCACACAGCTCATGAAACGGTCGAAAAACTGCTTGGAAAGTATAAAATACTGCTTGGGCTAAAACACAACCACTTAGTTTCGCTCCATAAAGTTTCGTTTTACGAGAAGAAAGACCGTATCGCGGCCGAACTGATGATGGAATACTGTGACGGTATGGCTAACTAAAAGTTGGGTATTAGCAAGTCTTTAAAGAGTATTCTTCAACGAGTGTTTGACGATAGGTGGCGATTTGATGGCCCTGATGGGAAATCTTGAAGAAGAGCTTGATCCTTTGGCGCCAGTTTGTTATGGAGTACAAATTGCACAGGGACTGAGTTTTCTCCATTCGAACAAAATTTTTCATGGAGACCTGAAACCAGCAAACGTACTAGTGAAACTCACTACCAACAACCACCATACTTTAGTGATCGGAGATACGGACGATACCGTGACGCTTAGTCCAGGCGCTACAAACACTTGGGGCGATACATGGGACTTTTCTGACTTCGCAGGCACAATACGCTATATGTCTCCAGAAAGGCTTAATCACCGGTTTACAGTCGAAAAAGCCGTTAGTTTGCGGTCGGAAAAGTCCAGGGAAGTTTCTGTTGGGCCCAAAGCGGATATATGGAGTTTGGGATGTATACTGCTACAGCTAGCAAATTACAGGTTAGGAATCAGAGAAGATTGGCTGATTAACAAGGACACCGGTGAACGCTTTGAGACCCGCTACGCGTCGTCAACGTTTATTTTCATTACAAAAATTTCAAACGGCTTTGTGCCCTTCTGTTCGGATTTAGTTCCAGTCTACCTTGCAAGCTGCATTTCCCGCTGTCTTTGTGCTGACAGTGTTACAAGAATAACAGCGGATGAATTTTTGGAAGAAATTGGAGCAGCCTTTGCAAGATTAGCAGGATGCATTTGTGAGAGAAAAACAATGTCAGAATCGCAAAGCCAACCGACACCATGTGACACCGTCCTTGTTGTCCACATGAAATTCGTCCGCTCATTTTCTGATATTTGTATGCAAATGTACGATTTATCGTCTCATACAATACGATGCGTTCCGTTGCAAGTCGACTTACGTGAGAAGAAATTTCTTCCGTGTTTCTCGTTCATTGATAATGACTTGATATGCCACACCATCCAGCCTTCACGCAAGGCGGTCGAGACAATTGCATACAATTTCGCACAAGGAACATGGCGAACACTTTTCCAGAGTTCGACATTTCATATGACGAGCGCAGCTACAGGTGAATATGGAATAATGTATTTTTGGAATCGTTCTTGCTGGTCAAATCCGTTGAGTGCAATCGACATTCTCCATAAAACCATTGACGGTTGTAAAAAGCCACCAGTTACTGGGCGGTGAGTATTCCAAGAGTTTAGTATGTTTGTCTTACCGTTTTAGATCAAGCAGGCCGTTTTTCCCAAACTCAATGTCTAAGCGGTTTCTCCTAGGTTACCAGACGTTAAGATGGTGCGATACAAGAACCAGATTGTCTGCTGTGCAAATGATGATTTTGAAAAATGGGTGATGTGTTTTGACATACTCCGTAAACAGTGGACAGTCTTGCCGGAACTGCCAGAAGCAAAACAGGATTACGCGCTAACAGCTTTTAGGAAAGGCATTTATGTTTTGGGTGGCCTGACAAACACTGGTGCTTGTCCTACACCCACGGCAACTTGCTACCGGCTGGATATGGAAACCAAGACGTGGCACACGATTGGTGATTTAGTGCGTCCGAGAGTTCGTCATTGTGGCTTCGTATGGAGAAAGCGGATTTACGTATTCGGGGGTTCTAACGATGAAGGCCCTGGAACGTTGCAAACCATGGAAGTATACGACCCTGAGGCTGAGCAGAATGCTTGGTCGGATGTTGAAATAACGAACCTGGATACTACCACTACGGATTACGAGAACACCGAATTCCACACGATTTGCGTACCCATGAAATGGCCGGAAACATTCGCTGGAAGCAGTTAAAAAAAAGCTCAAAAAAATGAGACACATAACTGTCCCTTCGCCTTATTAGACTTCGACTTGACAGGCTTTGATAACAAGAAATCACAGTTCTGCTGCTTGCAGCTTGTTTCTGTCGTATAAGCTTTAATTGAACTTTCTTCTTCTCAAGTACAAGAGGCAAAGACAGGCTAATTCGCATGGTTGTCGTGGGATAAAAATTATTTTTTAAGAAAATGTTAGATTGCTTGTGTTTTTTAGAAAACGTTTAATGACTGGGAAAGTAATCAATATCAAAACTGTAATACACATTCTAGGGATTTGCAGGATTTCTTTCACGTGAACATAATTTACCAAAGGTCATACAAAGTAATGGAATTAGAGTTCGTAAGAGGAACGATATTCACTTTTGCAGACTACGTCACTACAGTCAAGTTTAATAGTTACTACAACAGCATGTAGTGACATCAAGCCTTCATGGCCATGGCGCACTCAAGCTTTTTTATATACCGTACATGATCATCAGCTTACATAAATAAGAACAGTATAATTTTATACAACAAAAATAAAAATAAATACTAGAACCACAAAAAGAAACGGCTGAAACAATGTAACCTGCAGAATACATAAGATCGATCCATTGAACCAACGGTTGTCATTACAAATCGTTCCGCTTAACATTCACCGTAAAATACATGATGTTCATACAATATTGATAGTTTATTAGTTTATGATTGTATTTGGGCCTTTCAAGTACAAGGATTAAACACTCCGTGTTTAGGTTAAAGGTTAATAACCGTAAGTGACGATTATTTCCAACCAATGAATTCGTTATTCTTCGTATTGACATCCTGAAGATGCTTATACAGCGGATCGAAAAACTCCAGAATCGCTCCTGCATCCATATGTCTTAATCCTGTAATTTTCTCCAGAGCTATCGGCCAGGGTTGAGAAGCGCCAAGGGACAGCATATCACTGAGGATTGAAAGCCTGTAATTTTGGGTCACCACGTAAGTGATGACAGTAGCTAGTACCTGAGTCGCTTGCCAGCTGCCTTTGATTGGTTGATATCACACTGGTGCAAAGGGCCAGTATGACCAGCAGCCGTGCACAAGCCCTTGTGAAACTGGAACATCAGGAT
The DNA here is from genome assembly GCA_034698045.1 of Paramacrobiotus richtersi. Classification (NCBI taxonomy): domain Eukaryota; kingdom Metazoa; phylum Tardigrada; class Eutardigrada; order Parachela; family Macrobiotidae; genus Paramacrobiotus; species Paramacrobiotus richtersi. Next base: position 9,303 of record JAQGAU010005628.1, read on the forward strand.
GACGCTTATGAAGTATCTGTAAAAGACCATGAGTCGCGTGGTTAGACATGGCATATGCAGAACTAGCGCAAGTAAAAGACTTGTATACTAGCTGGCCACGGATGTTTTTAAGAGAACAGCCAACAGCGAAACTCGCTGGCATTTACGAGTATACCGTTCTGGGAATCTGGCATAGCATGATAGGTAGTAACCGGTTCAATCAGAAAAACTTTCTCATTCAGTTTTTAGTTTCAAGTTTTTCTATTGTCGGATGAATAAGTTAGCCGAGAAACGGCACAGAGAAGAGCGCGGAAGACCATTGTGCAGCTAATTGTTTCGAGCGCGCAGACAAACTATACGGGTGATTATCTGCCACACAACAGATGCAAAAAAACTAGCTTCTTCTAGACTCACTTTCGGCTGTTAGCGATCGTCATTAAATGGGAAGCAAACTCAGCGTTCGATTTCCAGTGAAGTACACTCAATGTAAAGTGAAACGTTTAGTGAGCATATAACGCCACTTTTGCACGCATACATTTCGCTAATCAAACCTCTTGACCACAGCGGTTTATTATCACTACGTATAGATGGCAGATCATGGTGTGCGATTGGTGCATGCACCTGCAGGCTGACCGGTCATCCGTTTTCTTTTTTTTAAATGTGTGATTCCTTGTTACGACACCTACATACAAGTACTGTACAGCATTACGACTAAGAATCCCGTACCGCATATATTCCACATCAGCATCAATATGAAACTTGGCTGCTGGATCGAAATCGGATTCTGACCGTGTT
>JAQGAU010005629.1:0-10075 GCA_034698045.1 Paramacrobiotus richtersi
ATCTAAGGTAGTGATCTCATCAGAGTCGGAATCTACGGGCTAGGCATTGTCGCATCTAGTTCTTATTCGCAGAAAACAGACCGTTGCAGTGTCAGTGACGATCAAAACGGCAGATCTGTTTTGCAACAGAACCTGGTTTATCATGATACAGATGCAAAAGTCACAAGACACGTCAAAATGCCCTTACTAAATTCTGCAGCCACAGCCCACAGGCGATCTCGTATGCACGTAATTAAATCCGGGCACTCCGGTGCATTAGTCAGGCACAGTTCCGTGCCGCAGTGGATATCGCCGTATACCGACATTCTGTATAACATTATTTATCAGATTGGCGCTTCCCGTTCCGGAATCATCGTTTCGGCTATTCCGTATAAAAACATCTGGTCTTCGAATGCAGAAGCGTATTCAACAAGTTGAACATTGTCCTTCTTTTAGTTTTGTAAATTGTCGACCGAAACATGTCTTGGATTCAGGTACGTTTAAATGCTAAATGTATGTGGAGTGTGCTCACAGCTCCATGGAACCTTACGCGAGAGAGTAATCGGCCACTTACTAAACATGCCGTTGAACATATATATCTATCTGACTGTTTACTGTAACATGTACAGCACGCACACTGCGTGGTGCTTTGTATCTATATTACAGAAGTTTATACTATTTCGTATGCGTCCCTTGCAACTTTTTGTGGCTTTGCAGATTGGTACTGCCTGTGCGCTCCTTCTATGCTCAGCAATCCTTAATGTGGAAGCAGCCCTTCAAGGTGTTCTGGCCACCCGCCATGCAGCAACCGAAAGCGGTTCATGCGAGCTCCCGTCCGCCTCGTACAGTGTCAGGACTCCAGTGGCATTAGGCAACATCGGATCCCTGCAAAACCTCAAATACTCACCCGGCATGTGCGGACAGATCCTCAACATTGACTGTGGCAAAGGCGCTCTCGATATCATCGTCACCAACGCGAATCTCGGCGGAGGACTGGATCTCTACGCTTCAACTTGGGGGCGCGCAACCGGGAATAAACCTCCGGGAGAAACCAAATGCTCGGTGAAATTGTCAACGAAGAATGCCCTGAATTCCAGTGGACCGAAATGTTATTACGCTCCCAGTGGCGAGAAGAATAATCAGTGGTTTAAACTGTTGGGAGTGTTCAATACCGGTGGGAAAATCGTGGTTAGTGCAACTCTGGGTGGGAAGGCGGGATCGTTCAATGGGATGCAGCCATACTTTGCATTCCATGGTGGTCCGATTAGCTCAAATGCTCAAGTGGTGTTCAAGTTCAACGATGGGTCCAACTTCAGTACATCGCTGCAGAACTGTATTAAGGAGAATGGAAAGCAGATGTGGAGCTGAGGCTTTGGATTTTACGGTCACAATACTTCGACTGCCTGCAGTCCAACCGAATACAATTTGCTTGAACAAACTTGTGGCTAATTCTTTCCAACTGCATGTTTCTTAAATTTACATCTTTTATTAATGCGCTGTGGTTTCTGGGTTTTCCGTAACCTTGCCATAAGGTCAGTGTTGTCACCAGTTTATCAAAACATGTTACAGAATGCTGTGCCAGTTGATTGCACCGAGTATGCCAATCGTAATTTGATTAACTGCAGAAGTACAGTACATACAGTACACGACTATGTACATAGACATACATAAGTATATGTATATAGCTTTGTAATCTACGTGTGGATTCGTTACGGGGAACGTTGAAAACATACCCAAGCTCCCCAAACGTTCACTAGTGCTACACCTGGAAGTAATTTATCTGTCTAGGTTTCAGTACATTACTGTAATGCCGCGATGTCAGGTATTCGACGTTTGCACCAAGTAAGTCTACTCCATCCAGCGGTGGCGTTCTTGAATCTGTTCATACACAGCCAGAAAAATGTTCATGCCCCTGCCAGAAAAATCTGGGGGAATAAAGTTGTTGTTGTACACACGTGCACCAACTAACTAGCATCGCACCTGTGCACTAGCACTGTAACCTGCCATAGCCTGCACCTGCGTAAAACATAGTCTGTAAAGTGCAGCGAACCAGTAACAAAAGTGTTGCCCATAACAACGTTATAAATTCTTTGAATTCCTGTCATACATGCAGAGTATTTCTGCAAATTATAATACGGTCTCACGACCGAATTCAGGTGGTTTTTGGAATCCTTTCTACTACCGTCACTGCGGAATGGAGAAAAGCGAACAATCTAAAGACTTCTACAAGAATCTGGAAGCAGAAAGAGCGGCGCATCGATGAGGTCGTCTGGAAGGTGAGAAAAGATGTGGAAATGAAGTACGGTAAGCTGGAAATCACACTTGGATTGCATGCGTGACAACCGGCAAAGACATGATAACCGACGAGGACGAAGACTGCCATTACTATCGTTACTGCCATTATGCTCTGCATTGGTTTGGACTTTGGAGTCTCAGGTGGTGAACATTCTCGTGCTAGAACATTCAGACGGGAAAGAACCGCAGTTTATTGCATTTTACTAAATTTAGTAGAAACCAAAGAAAGTTTGGAGCCGGTGTCGAATTAGGGGTACTCTTTTGTTTGTTTTTGTAATAATTACAAATAATTTTACTTTAATTTAGAATGATCCTAATCCTCAGATAATTTGAATTACTCAAGTTCAAGTATCATATTACCGAAAGTACCACGCTAGACGGCTCTGTTCATTTTTCCGCCAGTGTCTGTTGTAATGGTCCACTGTCCCTTTCCATGTTGTATTCGGAAATTTGCTCCAGAATGTTCGATACAAATTAGGGTTCATTAATCCTGCACTGATTTTACTATTACACTTTTATACTTTATACAAGCAGCAGCTCCGCAAGCTCGAGTACCATTTATTTGCAAAAACAAGCCAGTCTCATTTACAGCAGCAGTGCTCACATTGTGGAATAAAGTGTAATCATCTGCATGTGTTGCAAGCAGAGTCGATTCAATACATAGCCGAAGATTGGCAAATGCCTTTGATACTGGCGTTTACTTCTTCACAAGCTACCGGAAATCGAAAAATTCGGCGATCTGTTCGGTGTATTTATCCGCCCAATACGCTTTACTTACTGTAGGCGTGCCAGGAAATCACACGAAAAACTGCCCTACCGCGCACTTCACCCTACCGGGACTGGCAGTGTAATGACTGACTGTAGGCAGAGTAGAAATATTCGACGCGCATGTAGCCCGCTGCACTACTCTGTGCGCTATTTCCGGGCGCGCGTACAGTAAATAATTATTGTCTTCATGGTAAGCAGCATATTACAGCGGTGAGGATGATGTCCTCCCGACACCACAGGATTGGCTACACGCTGCCCCACGAGGCCTTGCATTCGGCTGTTACCTTACACACTAATTAATAATAGAAGAGGAACACTCGATCGAAAGGTCACCCTTAATAGGGGATTGCGACGGTCGAGCAAACGAGACGATTCCTGATCAGGGTTCACGCGATGTTTACTGAATACCTAGTCACCGGCTGATCTTTTGCATGGACTATTCTCCCATATTACGACTGAAAACAACAAACTTCTTAACTGAGATTGTGCTTACGTCACATGTACAAAGGTAAAGACAGGGATTGCAGTATATATCATTATCCACACCTTAAGCGGTAAATACCGAATTCACTTAATCTTGAACGGATGCCTAACGTCATAATGTCCGGTTCCGCTCAAAAATGTGACCGTGAAAATGTTTGTCATGATCGTGCTTCGAGAAACAGGAAGATCGAACGGAATTAAACACTGTTTGTTGCCATCAGCCGACTCGTCTTCTATTCATGTAGGACAGCTCAATGAGCTCATCACTGTCAAGGAGCCGAATTAGTCGTACACAACTGGAATAACACGTCTTAAGGCAAGTTATTTCAGTTTTGTTATTCACGCTTGAATAACAAAACTGGAATAACACTTATTTCCGATTGATAGTCCTTCACGGAACATTTTACAGATAAACAGCTGCGGACCTACGGTTGATGAACACCTTTGACTTCCTCGGGAAAATATCTAACGTCCGGTCCGACCCATGGGAATTTTGGTTATACCTTTCCATTTGTAAAATGCAGAAACTGGGATCAACAGTGCCATACAACACTCGACTCTGAACGCATGAATGAATTAGTGCAATGTTCATTGGTAGCATTTACGTCTTCCTTGCAAGGTTTTTTGGAAAAAAAGGGAACTGCAAAATCAAACATGGAAAACACCAGCAGTTCAACAGTTAAGGCTACTTCTAACGCTTCGATTACCGATGAAATCTCAGTTAATTTTTTCTCTGTGGGCACAACAGTAGTTTTCTGTCTCGCAGTTGTCGCCATTATTCTGGTGTTGTGTTTGTTTTACCGCATCAACAACTTTACCAAGAATCCATTCAATGTTTTCATGCTAAATCTGCTTATTGCGGACTTTATGTACTGTGTTTGGGAGAACGCTTTCGACATTGGAATATATCTCTTCCCCACTTACTGGAAATCAAGAAATTCAACCATATGCTCCGTGTTCTTGTACGGTAATTACACTTTACGTAAGTATCCAATATTTCCTTTGCACGGAACATTTGTCTATGCTGTTTCTTACAATAATAATTTCTATGCTATTTCTTGCTTGCTTGGGTGCGTAATTGAAAACAACGTCCGCTTCTTTTTTTGAATTGTTGATATGGTTTTACAGAGGCGGCCACGTGCAACGCCCACATGTTAATCACACTGAATCGACTCTGGGCAGTCTTGTTTCCTCACTCATACAAAGCCAACCAGAAGGTCAGCGTTTTCGTGGCCATTTGCCTAGGGAAATGGCTGTATCTTCATGTTGTCATGATGCCGGGCTACATCATCGACATCCTCCACTACCGATTGGACGTTAGGATCCACGGATGTTTTATTAACATAGAAGCACAGCGGGCCTGGCACATGGCAATGAATGTTCTGCTGTTCACCACACCGCTATGTGTCATGGCCCTTGCGTACCCATTTATTTATTACAAGCACAGAACCCGTTGTAGAGATCTGCAACGTTTGAGACCGTCGATAGCATCGCATTCCGAACTGACTGCCGGACAGCGGAAAGGTTCTAACTGTCCGGGAATCCATGATAGTGCGGAGCACAGAAGCTCCATTCGTCCTGACGTTCGAACAATTAACACTAGCTTACCCGAGCATAAAAACTCCATTTGGCCTAAAAATCAGCAAACTATACCTGCACACAGGAACTCTCTCTGTCCCGAAACCGTTAAAACTAAGATTGCGCAACGCGGAGACTCAGCAAATCCCGAAACCCGCAAACGATTTTTCAGTCTCTCACTGCATCGTGGTTCCGTTTGTCCAGAAACACACCACGCTAACGGCGGAAAAGCGGAGAGTAACATTAAGCACCAGTCGCAGACGACGCTGATACTGACATTACTGACCATTAGTGCGACGATCTGCTGGACGCCAAATAATGTGACATTCATGACGTACACATTTATTCCGTTTCCGGAAGATTTAACCATTTTTAGTGTGCTGACCTTTCTGTACAACGTCCAACTGCTCATGGATCCGATCCTCTTCGTAATATCGCTGGCTGATCTTAGAAGAGCTTTTCTTGAACTGGTATCGTCAATTTCAAAGAAACTAACTGGATAGGCTGTAAATTAGCAGCATGCATTGGGCAGAGTTGTTACGCCAATTTTGAAGACGAAAAATGATTTGGTGTTCTGACGCCCAGTGCCCAGTACCGCTTACTGTGGTAAAGAAGTTAAAATAATGCAGAGAATGTAAAGAAGAGCGTTAACTGGCGCATTCATTCTATGCCATCCAGCTGTACGAAGTTGCCCACGAGCATCTCATTGTTGTGCTATATCTGTTGTAAAATTTGTTACGCAAATTCCTAATACCCATTCCGTTACTACCAGATGTTATATGAAAAACTGCATTCGCTTAAACAAATTACTGTATAACATTGTTGATGGGAAACTGGAAACGCTACGACACAATCAAAAGAATTGAGCCGTGATCTACGAATACAAGTAGGCATTGGGGCATCTGGTTCTTATTTGCAGTAAACACATATCTCTAGCGTCAGTGACGATTAAAACGGCCAGATCGGTTTCGAATCGGATCCTGGTTGATCACGATTCAAATGCAATAGTCCTATTGTGATTGCACGTCAAAATGCTCGGATTAAATTCTGCACTCGGTGCCACCCACAGCCCACAGGCGATCTCGAATGTAAGTGCATAATTAAATCCGCGCACTCGAATGCATGAGTCAGACGCAGTTTCGTGGAGCAACGGATAGCGCCGTAAACCGGCATCTGTATAATATAATCAGATTGGGGTTGCCCACTGCCGAATCATCGTTTCTGTAGTTGGTATAAAAGCACATGACCTTCGAATGCAAAAGCGTACTCAATAACTAACCATCGTCCTTCTTTTATGTGTATAACTTGTCGACCGGAACGCTTACGAAACATGTTTTGGATTCAAGTAAGTCTGAATGCTGGATGTATGTGAACTGTGCTCACAGTGTAGCTTTATGGAATCTTATGCGAATCAGTAAATAGCAACCACTGAATACGTCCCTTGAATATACGTATTACCGTGGTACTGTTGCGGAACTTGTACATTTCTCGCGTGCGTTTTATACAAATATTCGTGCCTTTGCAGATCGGTACTGGCATCTGTGCGCTCCTTCTGTGCTCAGGAATCTTGAACGTGGAAGCAGTCATCCAGAATGTCCTGGCCACCCGGCATGCAGCCACCGAAAGCGGTTCCTGCGAACTCCCGTCCGCCTCCTATAGCGTCAAGAATCCAGTGGCCTTAGGTGACATCGCATCGCTTCAGAACCTCAAATATTCACCCGGCATGTGCGGACAGATCCTCAACGTTGACTGTGGTAAAGGCGCTCTCGACATCATCGTTAACAACGCGAATCTTGGCGGGGGACTAGATCTCTACGCTTCGACCTGGGGGCGCGCAACCGGAAATAAACCTCCGGGAGAAACCAAATGCTCGGTGAAGCTGTCCACCAAGAATGCCCTGAATACCAGTGGACCGAAATGTTATTACGCTCCCAGTGGCGAGAAGAATAATCAGTATTATAAACTGTTGGGAGTGTTCAATACCGGTGGGAAAATCGTGGTCAGTGCAACCCTGGGCGGGAAGTCGGGATCCTTCAATGGGATGCAGCCGTACTTTGCTTTCCATGGTGGTCCGATCAGCTCAAATGCTCAAGTGGTGTTCAAGTTCAACGATGGGTCGAACTTCAGTACAACGCTGCAGAACTGTATTGCGGAGAATGGAAAGCAAATTTGGAGCTGAGGTCTTTGACTTTACGGTGCAAGTGTCACACTGACCGACTTGACCGACTTCAGGCCAGCCGAATGCAGTTTGATTACACGAATTTGGCTGCTTCTTTTCAGCTGAATTTTTTCTGATTTTTTAAAACCGATTTACCGCAATATAATGGTTTCTAGTTTTTTTGTGACTTTGCTATAAGGTCAGTGTTGTCACCCGTTTGTCAAATTAACATCTTACAGTATGCTATGCAGATTGTATACAAATCATAATGTTGGCCAACTATGAAAGTCGATACGGAACACTATTGCATTTGCATGACTTCGTGCGTAATGAAATTTACATAACTATCGCGCTGTACCTAATTTGTGTCGGCTCGTTACGGGACCGTGGAAAATATGTATACCAAAAATCGACAACCGGTGCTACACACAGATATATCTAGGTTTCAAAGCCGTATAACCTGCACCAATTTTCTATCATACATTTATACTTTCGACAAGTATCAGTTCAAAAATATTGTTTGCAAAAACAAGCCAGTTAGATTTTTACAGCGGCTCAATTCAGTGCTCACAAAAGCAGGTGAAACAAAGACTTTACAAAGTGCAGTCATCTCGCCTGTGTTGCTAGAAGGGGCGACTCAATACATGGCCGCAGGTTGGCAGGAGTACTGACCGCATGCAGATCTGCAGCATTTCTCTGATCCTGGGCATTGGTAGTCGTAACGGCAACTTCGTTGCGGACATAAATTGTAGTACGGAGGACACCATATGGCCATCGCGACGATACAGAAACCAGGTTTAGAAGTGGCAGGTCGGGCCGCTGCGCTGCTGGCAGTGTCGACCATGTCTGTGGCATATATTATGGGGCAGATTGGACGAATGGGGACAGCAGCTGCCCAATAGAGAAACGTAACAAGATTAGAACACGGTGAATAATCGCCTAGGGTCATTCTTAACAAGTCCAGACCATGTGTTAATGGTAAGCAGGGCTAACAAGCGTTTGGATACCGAATGAACTTAATGTTGGTCTGATGGAACTTTTTGAAACGTTACGTACCGGTTGGTGTTTGGGCCATGGCCGTAGAACCGACAAGCACCAGCACGAAAACGGTGAGAAACATTCCTGATCTGTGTAGATATCGATTATTATGATTCCTAGCTGCAACTATACCAGAAAGATCGTTCTGATATCTGGCATCCGGTGAACCGTTATATATAATTATATAACTTTGGGACAGCTTTCTCGACGTTGAAATGCGGATGTTTTGTATAACCGACACCCGGCGAACTTCCTGTATGCGTTTTCAGTCGTATGGTTTCTGCTGATCTTCGCGGTTTACGCTGTAGTACGCCTATACCTGCAGACACATGCATTCTGCGGCATGTGGCGCATTTATACAGTTGTTTTGTTTGTTCGGCCGGGAACCGCCAACATCCGGCTTGCTGTGTAAACAAATACAAACCCTCAGTAGCCACGTGTCAGTTAATCTGGTGAATAACTTAACTGGATCTCATTTTGTACATGTCGGCATGGAGGTGCAGCTGATTGCCGGGTATATTCTCTTATCCACAATGTTAGCTTCTACGCACAAAAGAGTAAGCTATGGCTGCCAGTTAACGCAAATTCTAACACTATGTATTGCAAAAATATTAATAATTTATAAGATGCAGCAGTTGCAGCAAAGGAGTTACCGGTGGTAAATAATAAGTGACAATAATTAATAAAGCGTAAGAAGGCTCTGGCAAAACTTCTAAAATTACCGTTGTATCGGTTCGTGGGCGTCAAAATCCCAAATAGCAACGAATTTGAACTGAGTGTTTGGGGCGTGGTAGAATGAAGGATTTTTGTTGGTTACGACACTCGTTGTAACTGAATCTGTTATGATCTGGCGCTCAAGATGTGTTTGTAAAGCAAGACAACATCGTCATTCTCCCATACGGATAAAGAATTTGTTAAACATATTGTAGTGGTAGCAGCGACCTGACCGCGACCGTCTGCATACAGACTGACAACAGCAGACAGTTGAAGTTGGATGTTTGAACTAGGCTTACAGTGCTACCGGAAGCGTGACCTTTATCGGTTTCTTGAAGCCTGTGAGATGCAGTTGTACAGGAGGACGCCTGAGGTATTATAAGCAGAATTGTAGAGTTTGTTGTCCACCTGTTCAACACAACAAACAGGTGGACAACCTACATCTACATACATAGGCTCAGACCGAGTATGGAAGCGCGAACGATGCTCGCTTCCTGGGCGTATAAGCTTAGATATAAATATCTTTCAGTCAGAACATCCGTTCTGACTGAAAGATAAAAGCCCAGCCTGGTAGCTAAGAATCTTTACCATCCTTTTAGTTGCCATCCTTTTGCTCACCATCCTTTGTGTTACCAGCTTTTAGTTTAGATTCGATCAGATCAGTCTATTAATTTATGATATCTTTGCGTTTGCTGTGTGTGTGTGAACTAGTATGTGTTGTATGACTATGAGAGATTAAAGTGCGCCGCGAGATCGATCAGTTCTGTTGCGATATTTCGTATTCATACTACCCGGTCCCTACAGAATCATCATGTTTTCATGAAATCTCATCTTTGTTTTTGTCATTTGTGTCGTCTTTGTTTTCTTCCAGTATCACGTTAACAGTAATTATACAGCGCTCGTTTAATTAATGCAGCTTGTTATCCCTACACTGCGACAAAATCGGGGCAAGCTGCAAATACAGTTTTCAACACAAAGCTATCCTCCGCCGTTCGCGCTGGTAATCAATGGTATCGGCGCGGGATACATCGGGTATTGACAGGCATACTGGCCACATCCGGT
>JAQGAU010005630.1:0-10072 GCA_034698045.1 Paramacrobiotus richtersi
ATGCGCTGTTACTGGTTAAACCGTTTTCTGTGATACATTCGGCCCGAGTCGCATTCGTTAAGGCTTGAAAAGGGCTATTAAAGATTTACTAAGAGACTGATCAACGAGCAGCAGTCTTGCTGTCTCATACTTTGACCGTCTCAATGCCTGGCTGTGCCAATTAAGTGTTTTTTTCGATAACTAAATAGCACTTACGCTTCAGCTCAACTGTCCACGAATCTGATTTAGTAGGCTTCACCTTGTCCATACGGATTTGGACCAGCTATAAAAAGAGAATATGTGGCCATTCGACTGCGAGCAAAAGAATTCTAACGGCGCTCATGCTGCCGCGTTGGCACGTATTTATTAAATCCTTTGATGACCGCCATTAAACGGCGCTCTGCCTGGCATGTTATAACATACCATGCCATACCATGTAACGCCGCTCTAAGCGGTCTTCAAAGGATTAACTCGAATATTACGAGGCACGTTTTTTGCCTTCTTGACGCAAGTCGAGTATGAAACATGGATATCGAGTGCTAAGCACCGTCGGTAGGGATATTAATTCGTCGAATCAACGAGCCTTAGGAACAGGTGCAACTACAAGCTGTTGAATGCCGTGGGATGGAATGGTTGAATGGATGGCTAATAGTCTTATCGACAGGAACCGTAAGGAGGAAGCATCACAGATACATATGGAATCGTGAGCGTTTAGTGGCTGGTTAATTCATTATTTTTATGTTGTTCCTAAAGTTGGTTTCATTTGTTTATCTCACTAATCTCGGTAACCTAAATCTCATCTAAGCGTTCTCCAACGTCCGCGGTACCCAGGACGGATGCCGCGTTTCCACGCTGGATTTCTAGGGATTGCCGCTGCCGTAGATATTCGTGGGATCGCAGTTCGCTCGGGTTCTCCTTCAAGCGTTTTGCTATTTCCTTAATCAGGGAAATAGCCGCTGATCCCCACGCACCTAACGTCTCGAATCCAAGCGGCTCGAACATATACCGCCCTTCCAAATAAGAATACAGCCTACGTTTCTTCCTTTCTGCTTGCTCGGCTGCGGCGGCAGGAGCGACTGCCGTAGACTTCACATGAGATTGGCAAACGGTGTCAACGCGGGTTACATCCCATGCCAAACACTGGCCCCGCTTCCACGCGAAGGTGGTGTACCCGTCGGGACGTTGTTCGGATGTGTGCGATGTTCCCCTTGGGTCCAGCTTGGACGGGATGTTGGCCGAAACTAATGCGCGGCAGACGATGCTGTTCAGTCCTCCGTTTCGGGCCTGTGTGCCGGCTGCAAATCGACAAGAAAGACCGTGGTGCCCCACACTGTTCACCGCCTTATGGCATTTGACACACTCGTGTGGCTTGCAAATTTCTGCGCCAAGCCGTTGACCGACGGCTACTTTTAACGTGTCGTCGTTCAGCAAGTTGCCGATATGTGCGGACGGTAGCGCATTGAGCCAAACTCCAGATTGCGGTCGAGATGACCCAAGCAATCGGGCGGTATGGACTTCACTGTCACGGTGAATCTCTAGCAGCCCTGTCAAGGAAACGTTGCACAGCGGAACGTCCCAAATGTGTTGACTTCTTCGCAAGGCAACATCTGGCAGTTCCGACTGTCTTGCCCTTTCTCTCCAGTTCTCCAAAGGTGTCGACAAATCCACTGCCACTAGCGTTGGGAGTAAGGTTGCCACCAGTGCGAAAGTCGAGTGAACCGATGCCAAAAAGGCAGGGAGCGATAATTCCTCGGCTTATCGGATTGGCTCGACAGATGCCAATCCCACCCCTACTGACCGGTAGTGTGGCTTGCTTCCAGCATTTATAGTCCGTTATCTGCGTCGTGCGAACATTGCAGATGTCCTGGAAACACTGACGCATGACCTCGTTCAGTACATACAGCTTCTCCGGATATTTCCAGGCACGGCAGCAACGCAGTGCGTACACTATTTTCGGAAGTCCAAGACAGTGCCGTAGGAGGAATAAACCTTGATGACTGGGAAGCAGTTTTAAACGCTCTGCCGCTGCACTCAGGGATTCTGCTTTTTCTGACGTAAGCGGGTCGATCGATTCATCCAGGACCAGAGCACCCAGCAAATTCAGGCTCTCTTTGGACAAGATTCGAATGTTCGGAAATCGATCAAGGAATAACTTGACAGATTCCTGTTGAGATTGTACACCACCTCCGGAAACGAATAATTCGCACTTGGGTTCGTTGACACTGAGGCAGACAGATTCTGCTGACTGGATCAATGTCAGAAAACTATCCAATACAGTGGCGGCGGACCCCCCTAAAGCCCCGTCGTCCTGGAACCACGCGTTGAATGGGGCTGGGAGTTCTTCCACCGCCGGATTCAGCACGAGACAAAACAGAAGCGGGCCCAACGGATCACCCTGCTGCACTCCCGCTTCGGACGTCAGCACAGTTCGTCGACGAACAGATCTGAATGGTCCCCATAACATGACACAAAGTAGTGCAAGTATTCAGGAAGATGGTCTCTGACAGCATCCAGAATCTTCGTTCTGCTAACCGTATTGAATGCGTTACGGAAATCCACTTTAAGAAGAACTGTGGTTTCGACACCGTCGGACTCTAGAAACTGTCTGTTACTACTTCAACATCAGCAGTCACCAGTTAGTGGTTCGATCACAGACGAGCTTCTGATGGCCGTAAAAGAACAACGCAAGACTTGACGGCATCAGTAACAGATTTTTCGCAGCGTTTAAGCATATGTGAAAAGCAACTCATTTTATGAATATTCCAATCGCAATAATCATAGGTTAATTTTTGCTCCCCGTACGAAAATGGTGCGGCGATTCTGTTGCTGATTGGTCATTGGTCATAACCAATCGATACATTGGTTATGGCCAATTACTGTATTCCCGAGCCCATTTGTCCATTAATTTTACAGTCTGGCCAGTGGTGAGTGTACATGTGGCGCGGTGTGAGTGCGGTGTGAGTGACGTCGCCCCTCTCTGAGCCTATGGCTCTCGCTTCCACATACACTCACCGAGTCACCACATAGACACTCACCACTGCCCAGACGTGTGTTTATTGCTGTACCATGGTACAGTATGTGTACACATGCACATGCTGCCCAGACTAAAAAAGAATGGACAAATTGCCCAGGAATACAGTACCAATCAGCAATAAAATCGCCGCCCCATTTTCGCTCGGGTTCATCTGTGTGAACACACAAGTCAGTGAGGCAAGCGGATCTCGTCCCGACCAGGAAGCAGTTTCATGCTCTTGCAGCAAATCTAGGAAAGATGCGTGCTATAGTTGACCTTGCTATAATCTTGGATCACCTGACCTGTTTGAATAAAATAGACAGGGGTTGTCAAGACATTGTTCTGGCTTAGTAGACGGTGAAAGCTTCGAGGCCAACTCCATACAACGACACATTGTCAGCAATAGTATCGTACGTATAGCAACAGCAAAAGGAAGAGTTTTTTGCTTGTAAACGATAGAGGTGCAAAAAGGAGCCGCTGCAAGCCATGCGATTAACTGCCATTAGAGATGTGGAATTTCGCTTTTGCGTTTCAAGTGATGTACAACTTCAACTGATGGCGCCAGTACTGTAACCGATGCTGTTTTCCGAGAGTATGTTCGGTGGGGCCCGCGGTGGTACCATACCACGCACCTGTTTGAACTAACGCCGCCAGATGACGGTGTTCGTAACTTGAAGCTGTGCATTTAAGATTCTCTAATGTGTTTCCATAAACGCAAGACTGCCAATTGGTACGCTCTGCCGAATACCACATCGCACTTACCAAAGTATCGCTGTAGGAAAGAGCATCGGCGGAACGCTGCTCGCAAACGCGATCCGTCAGTACTGGCATAGTTGGATCTATTAATTCGCACAATCAGAAAACTGACAGCAGCATCAGCATTGCAACGTAGTTTCAGAAAGCTTTACAGTTGCCGTCCCAGAATGCTATGTAACCGGTTAAACAAATCGGTTGTGGTACATCCCCATCGGTGCTCTGCGGAAGACTGGTAACTGACGCACGAACCTGTAGTTAAATACCGAAACGATCACACAGATATACTGACGTACGAATCCTTCGTAAAATGTCTGTGCTGTTCACCTGTATAGCGTCTCCTTCTGCATCAACTCGAATCACCAGCATATCATGCTTTAACGTGAAACTTATATTGTTGTACACCAGTGTGAAATTGCTGTATCGCAGTACTGCTTTCGTGTTTCCCCGGGTTAACAAAATACGTTTTGTGAAGAAAGCACTTGGAGGACCCCCCTGATAATGAGGCGGGGGAGTTGCTTCTTTAAGCGAATGACACATCTGCAGGATACAACAGCCGCAACACAACAAAGCTGAAAATCGTACCACTTTCGACAATTGCGATTGCACTTTTAACATGCTGCAACAATGCAGCAACATACGTTGTCAACAATGTTGTAGCAGAGAGTAATAATGGTTGATTCACATCCTTCGTCATCCGCATCATGTCCAGATTGTGCATCAAATTTTGGTGCGAAAGCATTCGTGTTCTTGATATTGTTGCTAGACAGCAAATCCTCGAACAAGCGACAAGAAATCGGAGGGCTAATGGCGATATAGTTCAGGACTCGGGCAGGGTCAAAATCATCCTGAAGATGCGAAAAAAGCGTTCGTGAGGTCTGACGCCTGCCACGGGTTGTTCCAGAACCATAAATCTATAACGTTTTTACAGACTCAGTGCACTGGCAGCAAACGTTCAAAACAGCTATAACTGAGGTAATACTAAACATAGTGCAGGATAGACTGGTGTCCCCAGTGCACACCAGAAAGATGGTTGATTGTACTGTCCACGGGAACTGGGACGAAATATTTTTCCTCAAAAGCCCCAGGACGAATTGTTCTCTAGGACAAAGTGTAGGCACGCAACCGAATAGGACTGTGTGTATTTAGCCACTCTCGGAAGACGAAACATAATCAGTTTAGTGACGCGGGTCCGAAGCACAGACTTGACTGATTGGTCCTCTTGAACAAAAAAACACTCTACCTTCGCTTATGCACTATCACCATTGCATAAATTTAGTTTTGTCGACTTTCGTCGAGTTTTTACGTTTAAATGTTTGTAATCCACTGGTCTGTTATTGCCGGCCATCTTGTCTACGGCGCACATTTGCAAATCACTACGGTTGATGCGAAATGCATTGAGAAGTTTTATCATGACTAACAAATGCCACGGCTTGATAGTGACTTGATACTGAACCCCAATCTTATAACGATCTTGCTGACAACGAAATTTTGAAACAGGTGGGAAACACAACGGTAATAAATCAACGGCAGCAGTTCCCGAAGGGCTTCCAATTGTTGTGACTGTAACTTTAGCGTTGGGTGTGATGCGAATGGCCAGCAAAAATGCCATCATTAAGCGCTTACCAACCACGGCAACCTAATGGAGAAAAGCAGGCAACATTGTAGGACAGAAAGCTACGATTACTGGGGGATCCTTACCCAACTGACAAATATAAAAACTTGCACGCACCGGCATTTTTATTAACCTAAGATTTCTGTCTTAATGATGTTTCTGTGACCTAGCTTGTTTTGTGACGACAAATGCATACGCAGAAGATCCTGATTTCGACAGGACAAACCAGGTTAAGATTTCCGGCCCAGTGCTCACCTGGATTCGCACTGGATTTCTGTATGTATAACGTCTTTGTATAAAAACAAAATTTAATGTTGTTTTACGAAAATTTGTTTTTACACGAAGACGTAAATCGTTTCAGTACGCCAGTTCGAGACGAGTTGGGCACTGTCGATTTCCACTATTTCATGGTGAGAATCTGTTGGAGCAGACGAGTCGATTAATTTGCGCGGAAAAATACAATGCGGGCGCAAGGCATACAAGAAGAAGTTTACATATCTTGAACCCCTATTCCTCCCAAACTGTTGGACTACTTCGCGGTTGTTTAAAGCAATAATAGTAGTAATTCAGAATAAGGAAGCGCAAGTGCTGTGCGTTCCTTATACTCTGCTATGTTATGCGTCTTGGCACAGTATCACAAGGCAGAGTATCTTCGTGCATGTGCCACTAGTGGTGAATAAAGCGATATTTCTGGCTTTCAGGTTTACTGTTGCTAATCAAACTAATTAAATCCGGCAAAGAGAGTCCGACATCAACAAACTCAAAAAAGGTATTCCAAAAGGACAGCGGGTATGTATATAACTGTCCACAGAGTTTAAAGCCGGCAGCCGTCGCAATGCCTCCGTGTCATCGTTCTTGGATCCAGAATGCGAAACATTGCTCTGGTCTGCGACCAACAGCGCGGCTTTCCAGTCGTTTTCCCACTCTCTGATCAGGGGTCCAAGCGGAACAGACACTGTCCGATTTGACCACCATCCGACAAAGCCTTCGGAATATAGTGTTTCCACGATGAACGGCATTGACCACCTCACCTTGAAAAAACCGCCTGGTGCTTTTTCACACCGTCTGAAATGAACGAACATAAATTTCGGCATATATTATGTACTAAGCGGCGTCAGCGCAGTCAGAATTGTGGCGAACACTCTTGGCCATCAGTGGGGTGGCTTCGGCATCCAGCAACGGTTTTGCTGAGCGACCACGCATGGTGGATAAACGCTGAGTTATTTGAGACGAAAATGTCTTTAACTTTTTACCGCTACTGCGCAACAACCGGACGTTGCGCGCACAAACGGACTGCTGGACATTATTAATTGATGTTTTGGCTATTACAAATCATAACAGAAGCTAGTGGAATGTTTACAGGTGCTCGGATGTCGTGTTTTTAGCGATACTTATTACAATGCAGAGAAGCTCCCCTTAAGAATGATGGCTAAGAAAGTCCAATACCTAGAAAGGATCCTCAGTACGTACCTCTGTATAACCTATCGTTAAAGGGGTGGACCGAATTTATAACTTTTGCCACACACAGCCGACAGGATCCAATCAACTCTTTCAGTTTGCGCAATACTCACAAACGTCTCGAACAAGGGTGGTCAGGAATGCGGGTTCCGATTTTTAGGACTTACGTTCCGTTGAGACCAAATGATGTGATCCCAAATTGGTGCCACTGCGGTGTGTCGTTGACAGTAGATGGCTTGCGGCATATTAAAGGTCCACCACTATCTCCGAAACATCTGCAAACACCCGAGTATTAGCACAGCATAACTAGGATGTTTCTTTAAATGTAGTTTACGAAATTCCGAATCATAGTGAAGCAAATAATTGCGAAATATGTCGTAACAAACAAGAAAATTCTGCCTAACAAAACTCTAGTTTGCTTAGTCTAGATCCAGGTTGGAGAAGCAGAACTTTTCCGGGACTGCCAGAACCGACCAGAAGCACCAGTTCCAAAAATATTACCGAAAGAACCACGGGCTTTTCCTGAGTTTTTTACCTGGCATCATACATGTTATGTCCTACCACTGGACTTTCGCTGTTTCTTTCGTCTGATTACGCAAATTTGGGTTTTGGTTTTTCGTTAATAAATTAGAATTCGACAGTATTGAAGGAGTTGATTATGCTAGGACAACCACAGACAGATTAGTTCGATCTGGCAATTTCAGAAATAGCTAACCCCCAGGATGTGACGCTTTAACCTGTTAATCAGTGGCTAAACCCTTGTATAAGTTTACCGGCGGTCCGGCAGCATGCACATTGACACCATGGTCAAGGTTCTGACCATGATACATGCCAGTTGTTAAATGATTCAGCTTATACAGCAAAACTTGAAACACAATCTGGCTTGATCAATACCCTAAGAAATTTGCTGTTGTGCTGCTGAGGTCACGTCAGCGCAGCAGGTCAGGCTGCATAAATATAACTTACGCTGATTCCTCTCCGCCTTGCCAGATGAGCATCGCATCTGGTTCGCTTTGCCATCCGCGTTTCGCATTGTTTTCAGTGCCCAGAAACGTTGCCCTAGCTTGCTTCAGATACGATGTACGATCGTCTGCGACTTGATTTCGCACTCCACATCCGGCAGTGTAGCATAGCTCACCTCCAAGAGGACCCATGTTGGGCCCTGGCAGATAAACAGCCTGAACGCCATCTGGAGACAATTCCAAATCCTGCAAGCGCCAGCAAATGGACCAGTTTCTGTATTGGCGGGATGTCAAGTACATAACGACTTTTCCAACTTGCCAGCCGTCTCCATACAGTAACTTCTTTCCAGACTTAAATTGTCTACATGCAGCGACAGATATAATAATAATGGTTTAATAATACTGTAATGGTTGATGTCACAGAGTAGGGCAAACAATATTAAAGGCGCCACCTACACAGCGCTGAACAAGGTTAGACAGGTGATGTTGCTCTACTGGATCGAGATGGCTGACCAGGTGGGAAGACCGTTACTTGTCGAGATTCGTAAACTCGCTCCCAGACTCTGACAACAGTTCGAGTTTGCTGATCACCAACCACGCCATAGGCAGAGTTAACACAAAGGGGCTAGTGGATGCCGCGCCACTAATTAAACAACAAGAGCAAATTCGGAACACAAAACAAAACAATTAGGGCCGCGGCCGGCCGCCTAGCTGTCGCACTAAGCCAGCCAGACGGAGTGTGGCTTATTGTGTGGCTTATCCACAAGTCGCTTATTGTTTGAGAAATGTTTTTTTGGAAACAGAAACGCGCTCTTAACATTGCGGACGAACAAAATATGGTGCACGAAACAAACTGACAGGAATTCGCGGATGGGACCTCTTGTCGCAGAAACCGTTGTTCGGGTACAGCGAGAACAACACTACCGGTAACACGCAAGCTGTTTTCTTTGTACGAAGAAATTGTCCTGACATAGCACATGTTTTTGCAACGGATCTGTAGCGCTTCATTCCTAACCACCTGAAAGTCGCAGGGTAAAGGGACAATAGAGATAGCCCTTGTAAAAAAATTGGGCAGGTCATGGCGATGTTCTCGTATCTGCAGCGCAGACGAAACCTTCGATTGCCGCTTCCGGAAAAGCTGAATACCAGGATTAGCTCTTCTGTCGCCACAGAACATAATGCGTTGATGGTTAAAAAAGTGACACTTTAAGCAGAAAATAACAACTAAAGCGTAGCACTCAAAGGAACCACACGCTTCGTGAATTTTTGAAATACAGTTGTATTACAATACTCGTATTGACTATTAAGGCATGGTGAATCCCCGCGATAAATATTAAAAAAACAATTTTTACAAAAATTTACTAAAATTAAACCATTTCCCCAGGAAAAATTTCCAAAATTTCTTCGTTGGCAGTACTTACACGGTCAAGCAGAAGTAATGCCATATAGCGGAGTAATCCCATTTCGTTGGTATGGTTGGTTCCGTAAAGTGGATGTATGAAGACTTTCCGTGCCTTTGTCACTGGATTTTTTTTCTGATAGATTGTCCACATTTCTCTTGCAGCACAGTGACTCCAATCTCGTGTGGCCTACAAATACAGATTTTTTTAACTCGCTTTTGTTTTAAGAACAGCCCCACACTGGACCCACAAAGCATCTGTATCGAGCCGTACGCCAAGAGTCAACGGAGCCGTATGTCCATAAGAGCAGTGAAGGGGACTTTCTTCACTCCAGCTTACTGTTTTCGCAGCCACTGGCCGGAATCCCGCCGGATCGTCAGAGAGCTGGTAGAAGTTCCCCTTTCACTCGCAAGTATGTGTACCTCACACAATGAGACCTTGCCACCGTTGAAAGTATCTTTGTCAATATTTGATTGTCAGTATCTTTTACGACTCAAAGTTGTCCATCCATCACAAGCGTTAAAACATCGAAGTTTCCCTTTAAACTGTGCGAAAAAATGTCGCTGCTAGCTGGTTTAACGATAAACCAAGCCCTGGTCAATGTAGAAAAACTGGCGAAGAAGACCCCGAAAAACAACAAGGACGCTTTGGATCGATAATGGGGAGTTCCCATCCCACTCAGAGAAATAAAAGAGACAGAACCAATGCGAACACAGCACACTTGCATATATATACAACAAGTAGCAGGCTCGCCTTCGGCGAGCCGCAACTTGCTGTACTGTGGAAATGTAGGAGCACGAAGTAGAAGTGAACATTATATTAAGTTTGTAACAATTAAACACGGATTGTAGAATTTCAACGTAGCATTTTAATAATATTCCAACTAAAGGAA
>JAQGAU010005631.1:0-10072 GCA_034698045.1 Paramacrobiotus richtersi
TCCCTAAGAAGCGCTACGAAGAGGCGTGGAAGTTGTGTCCTGGATTGGTCGACTGTGTACGGTGAGTGGAACTGGTCGAGATCTTGTAAACTTTTGTATATGCCGCGATCAGTGATCTTCGTAATTCTTGAATTACTTGTCGACAGATGGTTTTGAACGTGCATACCGGGCTACATGAATAAAAACTGTAACGGGATACTCTAATAACCCTATAAACGAGTCCTTCCCACGTAGATTAATTACATTTTCATGCTTTTAAACGGTTAGATGGCAAACTTATGCAACACAGGCTTACACAGCTAAAGTGATCCATGTGGTAGGTAAAGCGGTGCCTAGCGACGCAGTATACATATGTGTTTTGTACTTACCTGAAAAATTTGTATCTACAGCCATGAAAAAGCGATAAAAAAACTTAATAACGTCTCCGCAGTAATATTTGGAAAATTGTTCACAGACTAAGAATAAAGTGCACCGACCCGCTTTTATTGGGACGGGGGCGCGGTCCATGTTTTGTGTGTATCCCGGTCAAAAACGGTGTGTAAGGCCGCAAAATATTGTGTGCAGTATGAACAAAATCCTGTGTGTTCTGTTAATTCAGCGCCATCTATCCCGCGCATGATCTGGGCCGTGCATGTGTGCTCCGTTTAGCCGGCATAGCACCCTGCATGTGGTACATTCAAGTCCGCAAGGACGCCATTCGTCCGCATTGGAAGGGTGTTCTCGATGCTAAAGTCTTGGATTGGCTGTGGGAAGCGCGGGAGATCTGTCGCAGACTAACTGGACCGGATAACCAGCATGAGGCCGAACTGACAACTAGTTTACAACTAATAGGACAGATCACAATGGAGGTCACACCGGAACACCTGGATCAGTTCCATGTGGATTGGCTGCGACTACAGGAGGGATGAGGGGCTTTCCAGGTTACGTTGTGATGATCTTTTGTACGTGTTTCTCTTTGTCATATATTGTTAATCAACATTAACCATTAATTCCTTGAAATGGGTTCCGCCGATGACGTATGATTCGCTGAAGCGTATCTGTGCACCGAGGAGCTTGTTAGTTTTTCATTGTTAATTCATGTTGACTGATTCATATTGTTCACTTACTCCACGCGAGAAGAATGTACTGTAAATCGTAAATGTTAAAGTTAACAGAGTTTGCGCCGGATTCCGCGTGTCTGCGCGTGCAACTTCTCTGCTGGTTAGCGATGTTATATCACAATGGCGGCGTATACTGCTAAAGGTTTCTTGAATTTGACCCAGGTGGTACGTGTCTCGCAACTGCAGTACACTTGTGTTACAACGCAACAACATCGGTAGAAAAAAAACGAGAAGGTGTCGAGGAGACCAAATTCAAGATATTAGCCTAACTGAACGAATTCTGCGGCGGCGATTCGGCGCACCGCATTCAGCAGAGCAATATTCTCCATCCGTACAGTAAGTTAGTAACGCGACTCGATGATCACCGTTTTGCTTGATAATCCTACAACAAATGACACATTTCAGAACAGTCTATTAGTCCCGTATACGGAGATTCTTAACACTTGACACATTCTTGTTATTGGAAACATTTGTATTTGCAGGTGTAGCTGACGGTAACGTCGCGCTGCACGAAATTTTGCAATTGAAACTAGAAGTTTTTTAAAAACTTGCAAGTTTTACAACTTGCAAAAACTTACAGTTTGCATTCGGTAGGCAAAGCTCAATGATGTTGCTTTGTATGGTTGTACTAAAAGAAAAACTGTTGAAAAGGCTAATAAAAGCTTCTGTAGTGTCACTGTTTGTGTATGTTAAAGTCCAGGATCGTGTACTTATCTGCCTGGTTAACGCTATTTGTTACCAATGACGCGAAAACCTTTCGAATTTATATGTATGTACAGCAAGCATTTCGGGTAATTGGCAAAAACGAATAACGCGAATTGGTTGGTATAGAAGGCCGACGTTGGGATTATCGTAAGCCCCAATTCGTAAGCACGATAACCGCATGTTAATGTGCTGGCTAAATCAGAGGAAGGATTAAAGTGCGTGCGCTTGATAATCGGCACTCAAAAATCATACAGCACTCACGACAGCCACTTTTAGAGAAATCTAGCTATGGACGCGTACAATGTGAATGTAATCGAATCGCGACAACCGTTCTGTTCGATTAATTTTGCCGGAAATCTTCGCAGTTTTCTGACTTCGTGCTGCACCAACATCCAGCGCACCTCATCCATGTCGCTTTTGTGCCGCATGTTGCATCTGGTGAACTTGGAATAACGAATGTGTGTAAACAAGCTCAATCATTACCGATTGTATCATAATAAGAAGGTGGCGGTTTGGTGTGTTCTGGGGCTGGTAGCCTATATTAATGTCTGGATTCTACCTGGGTTTGCAATTCATCTGATCTACTATTCCGCTGGGGATGGGGCGTTTGTCTGTGTGTCAGAGTACCCGGAACAACATTCTTGGGCGCATCCGCTAGAGTTTGTACTGTGTTTTGTACCGGAGCTGCTGCTCATGGTGATGTACCCGATCATTTTCGTAAAGGTCAACGGCAAGCTGCGCAGTAAAGTTCACGCTGGGTCAGGTAAAAACATCATGCAGAAGAGACGACTAAGCAGACAGAAGGTGGTCTCACTTAATTAAATTGTACATCAGCATTCTGTTGGAATGTGTAATCGTTTTTATTAAAAGCTGCAGTTGTCGCTTGTGGTGCAGTTGCATTATTATCCACATCACAATCGGATAATTTTTGTGCGGGTTCTGACGATTCCTAATAGTTAGAGAGAATCCAATAATGGAAATTACACTTTCCTATACACTATAAGCATAGAGTTCTTTCGCAGTTTTCGTAACGCATCTATTGTTCTCTGGGTTCACAGTTTGGCTATCCGAAAGTCATGCTGGACTGCTATAGATTTACTTTAATATTGTAGTGAATGGATACCCAGCATCAGGTTCGTACAGCTTGAAATCGACTGTAACCCAGAGAAGTGGCACCACTAATGAATTCATGTTGACAACCAAAAGCGGCGTGGAACCGGATATCAACGACAGAAAACAAGAGCAACAAGCTAGAGGACGACCGATTAACCCGCGCCGGCATTTTGCCATTTTGACGGCACTGGTAATCGGTGCCGTGCTGTGTTGGACCCCGAATAATGTGGCGTATCTGCTGATTATGTTTCAGTCAGCTGTCGGCTTTTAGATGCTGGCGCCTTGTACAACTATTTTCTACGCTGATGCGCTGCTCAACCCACTAATCTATCCATTAGCCTCAAAGGAATGGAGAGAGGCTTTTCAAACGTTAACAATACCGCTCATTTGTAATCGACCGGAGGGAAGCGGAAGTTATCTGTTTATATGTACTCAGTTGGAATGGATTTCGTGTTCCGTATCACGACAAAACCAGGACAATTATTGTACTCTCTACGGTAATAACTAAAGGACGGTTTCTTTGCGTCGGTCCTGTAGTGCATGCATCGATAGACGAGCGAATCTAGCTATAATCATATCTATAATAATGTCTAATATTTCGGGTTGGAAAACCCATACTTCGCCTTTGAACAGTTGTAATATGTATATCAGGCTTGGCCGCTTGGGATTTTCACCTTGACGACATGTGCGACTGTAAGTGACCTTTTTACCTAGACCACATGTTCGCTGTGATATGTGAACAAGACAAGAAATCGTATTGTCGCTCGCTTGAAAAGAGTATGCATCATATTACGTCGTTAAGAAATCGTTTGTTGGCATCAGCCAGGCCTCAGGGAACTCAGCTCGGATAGCTGCGAGATCTCTTGGTAAGACTTACCTGAAGTTACCTTCGAAGTTTTTATAATTCCAAGCTAAGAGAGAATTACAATCAGCATAAACCCGTTCTCGCACTGATATATTTTTTTCCCAATTGCGTGAGAACAAACAACTGGCTTGCGTGAATTCTTCTCCCCATTGGAGCGTCGTCAAAAGAAGTATGCCAGCTTGTACAGTCTGTATCTCCGAGAGTGCCACTGTCGCACACGCACCAGCGCTTACGTTCGTATACAGCAAAACTGCTTCACATCTCAGTAGCTTCTTGACTCTCAGGTTTTTCCAAGACGATGGCGAAATAAATCCACTGAATGTGGCGACAAAAGGATGTGCGGAGCAGATGCCTAGCGATGAGCGCGCTCTGAAACCGTGTCCGCAGAGTGGTGCTTCAAAATGTGATCGTTATTACAGTTCACGGGACTGAAGGTCAAGCTGGTTACGGCTTGCCGGATATGTACCGGACAGCAGTTTTCATCTCAGAGACCTGCAGCTGGCGAGGACGAAAGCACAGTTGGACTGAACTGGGTATTCTGCACACCGATGCCCACTTCTACAATGCTTGCGGTGCCCATCGCAGTGATGCTTTGCTAGAGTCCGGTCAGCTCGTACAGGGACGGAAGAAGGACAATGCAGCGGGCAGCAGCGGATGCGATTACCTAGTTTACGTTTCACCGTTTTTTGTAGATGAGAATTAATTATAAGTCTTACGCTATTTTGTGTATGCAGAAAGTTGCAAGAAACGAATAAGAACGATGCACTGCGGCAAGCACAGAGTACACCATTCAGAAGTGTAGAACACCGTAATTTACGGGTCAATGACCTGTGGATAAAGGACACTAGTATCGGATACGTTGTGCTCTCTGTACTTCTACGAAGACCAGACTCGATACAGAGTCGGTGATGACTCACGCTGTCACGCGCAATCTTGCAGATTCACCGATCCCACATCGTTCGCCAGACGCCACAGTGCAATTGTGAGCCTGAAACTGACTGTAGGTGTAGCTGACTGTAAGCTGCTGCCTGTTGATCTTTTTTATCCTACTTCACGCATTTGCGTGTTACGGAAAATGGATGTTCCAACAGAAAAGACGGTTAATGGGCAAGTAGCCTCTCAGTCTTTCGTACCTGGCGACGTGATACTTTTCTGCGAGCCTTGGGTCTGCGCGTTCAAGTACCCAGCCTACAAGCACCTGTGTGCGTACTGCTTTAAGGAATCCCATCTGGATCATCAGCTGATGATGTGCTCCCGTTGTGAACTGCATTATTACTGCGATAAAGACTGTCAGGTAGAAATAATCGCGTAAAATGTCTGTCCTTAAAGTCCTTCGATCGATAGTCCAGAATCTATGCACGTTTTGCATAATCTGCACAGGCTGCCGATTGGAAAAAGGATCACAAAAACGAGTGCAGAATGCTTAAAGAGATGAATGTCAATATCCGATTACTGGATCCCAGTGTTGAGAAGGAATACTGCGGTGAATTTGGCTTCTGTACGGCGGAGATTGTGATGGCCAAGATCGTCAACAAAATCAAGGCAAGTGGCGTCTGTGTTGTCAGAATTTGGGCACTGTTGTGAAATTCACTCACTGTCCGCCCGGCAGGCCCGTAATAAGAGGGGGGAGGAAGGGTGGGCACTTTGCCCCCCCTCTCTGAGCCGTTTTGTATGCCTCTCCCGCAGTTTTTCAAACTCTTCTGAACCGGTGCGCACCCCCCGCAGAGAAGTTTTAGAAAATTTTTTGCAATTTTTTTGCGAAATTTGAGGATCTCGCTGCAAAATAAGTTGAAAAACATTCAGGTTTCTATTTGTTTACTGCTTAAAAATTCAAAAAGCTTCACAATTCAAAAATTAGACATTACCTCTTAAATTAAAAGCTTAAAAATTTGCGGAATTTTTTTATTTTTTTTTATTAATTTTTTTCCACCCGCCCCTTCCCCCCCCCCCCCCCCCGCGGACTGGGAAAAAATGTGTGCCCCCCGCGCACAAAACTGACCAAAATCCGCCCCCCCGCGCACCCTTTTGCCCCCGCCCTCCCAAAACGTACTAGATATTACGGCCTGTGTGAAAGTGCCTATAAGGCTATAAGGATCACGACATTGACCTCTTTGTTTTAGAGCGGCAAAAAGGAACAACTGACGGGTTTCAGCGAAAAAATGACTGCTCGAGACGTCCTGGAACTGCTGCACTACGATCCATATTACGAAACACTGTACGGTAGTGGAATAAACGTAGATAATTATCGATCAGAAACAAGAACATTTGTAAGAATTTATTTTCTCAATTATCGTGCAGCAATGCTATGTTTATATTTAGAATGACACAGGCATACACAATTATGAATTCATTCGGTTTCGGCACTTTCTTAAGACTATATTTTATTGGCACCTTTCGAGCTTCTAATTATTCGGTATAGTTTTGGCCGCCACTTTCGGTTATATTTGCCTGATAAGAAATCATTTTCAGGTAGAACTACTTGTTTCATGACATATTTTGTGTAATCTGTCATGAATTTGTTCCCAAATAACCGCGGTATGTGTTTCGATTTCGACAGGTTTAAACTGTCTGAGCGTTCCCTACACGCGCGCATCTGGCCAACAGCGACGCTGGGCACCATTCCATCTGGCTTTTACCAGTTGGCTCGACGGGTGTGTTACAATGCATTTCCGATTCGGGACCTTGCGAACAAAGAGATCCTGGCAGGTGCGGGACTGTACCCGCGGGCTCAACATCGCCAGATGACTTCAGTGTGCTGGGACATCAACGTCACCATGGACTTTGTACATCGGACTCTGGTTGTGCGTGCGACGGAGGATATTGTTCGCTATACTGGTCTGAAGGACGTAAGTGAAACGAACATCATCTACATGCCTAATCCCGGAAAAACTTGGACAGAAAGTGAACTGAAAGACCGTTTTTTTTGCAGTTGCGGCAGAATGAATTGTCGGTCAACATCTTCGCCACCACTTTGCAGGAGCGCCAACTGTGGGCGAAGAATTCGTACTTCGGTCCATGTACCTGCCATAAATGCACTGGAGAATACGTAAGTTATCCCGTAGACAAGTGTCCATCCGTTGGACTGCTGCGCAACTGACGCCTTTACTTCAGGATGCCGAAATCAACCCGCTAAAATGCCTGACCACCGGATGCGCCGAGCGGATCCCGAGCGATCACCGTGCCCTGCAGCCGTGCTCCCAGTGTGGTGCTATCAATGGCCAACGAATGCTGCAACTGAAGGCTCTGATGGACAAAGATGCGGCGATCATGAGAGGAGTCAAGAATTTTGAGGCCCGTGTGGAATTGCAGTACGAGTTGTTGCTGGAACTGGACCGCGCGGATATTCTCCACCTGGACGCTCACTTCCGTTACGCTCTGGGCCACGATGTGCTGCGTTTTCTAATCAAGGGGATGAGGTACGAAGAGGCGTGGAATTTGTGCCCTGGAATGGTGGAATGTGTGCGGTGAGTGAAACAAAACCTGATCTCACAAACTAATGTGCTGCAATCTTCGTATTCATAATCCATGAAGTACAATGCAGCGAACCAGTATAACGTTGCTTCGGCAACGTTACACTGATGCGCGAATACATATGCACATATTGTTAATCTAAAGTTGTGGACGAATCATTTTCGTTTCTCGATAATTAAATTACGTTTTCGTTTTTTGAAACGGTAAATAGTGAGCTAGTGTGGCATAGGGAAATCACTGCGTAAGGTACTGGCTTAGTGAACCAGTTTAGCTGTCTCTTCGAACGGAAGGCCCAGGAAAAAAAGCGACAGCAGACAGTGGTCCAGGGGCAGGTCTCCAACCATTTGTCACGAACGTTTCCGCCGGAAACGGTTTGGTTTCGCGAAGCCGTTTATGACTTCAGTAAACCCGTGAAAATTCGCTAATTTACTATGCATTCTTTTGTTTTTAGCGCTATCTATCCCAAGTATCATCTGGGTCGTGCCGGTTTTCTGCGTATGGCAGGCGAAATACCTTGTATGTGGTACCTTCGATTCGGCCTAGAGGGAATTCGTTCAAAGTGGACCGATGACGTTAATGTTAAAGCCACGGACTGGTTGTCGGAAGCAATGATGAATTATGGCTATCTAGCCGGATCGGACAATCGGTGGGAGCGCCATCTGACCCGTGATTTACATGGATTAATGAAAATCGATCTGGAGCTCTCACTTGGTCACGCGTACCATGTCGATGCGGATCTGTCGGGCCTACAGAAAGTCTGCCAGGTCACACTGCGCCCCAAGTAAAATGTTCTGCTTCTGCAGTTAAACGGTTGTTTTTGTTGCTGTAAAGGAATGGGAATAATTCACTTTTTCAGTCGGATATCGTTGTTCAATTTTGCTTCGTAGAAGTGTACGCCGTGGGCCTTGTCAAATTCCAAGTATGAGTTTATGTTGAGTTTCGGACAGTTAAATGAGCAGTAGTTGTAACTGACGTTATAGATGAAGGTAACAAAATTAGCTGGTTTGCATCCGCTCCAAAGTTTGTTTTGCGTGCGGTTTTTCCACCTTGAGTAGCCACAGTCCGTAGAATTATACAGGCATGTAATGCCAGATTTAATATAACAATAATATCAATTAATATAATACTACTAGCTCCTTATTTCGGAAAATGGAAGGTAAATTCAGTTGGAGAATTCCGGAGGAATCATACCACAGCAACACTATCTAACTTATAATTAACCATTTCATTGCAACTGTTCATCAAGAGAAAACAGCAGGAACGCAAATTATTCACGCAGATTTGGAGATTAAGTCAACGAATACGTCTTGAAAAAAAAAGCCCTCCATGGCCATAAAGAATTGGTTGGAATCATGTTGATAACAAATAAAAATAATCAACAGAATTAAACGCAGACCGGCGCGTGATATTACCAAAAACACTGGCCCCCTCAACTGGGCCGGGAGAGTGAAACGACAGAACCCTTATCGGCCCGAGCAGTCTGCACTGCCATGGTAAACCTTGCCTTGTCAGCATCCGCAGTGATCTGCCCGATGGCCTGTAGCAGTTGTGTGCATTGACACTCCCACAGGCTACCCGCACCGGATAGTTTCCGATAGATTGCACGTGCTTCCCACAGCCAGTCTACGATTCCAGAACCAAGGATCTCCGTCCACTGTGATTGCAGCCCCTCCCGGCCAACTTGAGAAAACCACGGATAGAGCGTCTGGCCGACGCTGCGGAGGAAACCGGCACGACCCAGATGATATGTGGGATAGACGGCGCTGCAGAAACAAAAACGTACTGTTTGTTTCTTGAGGCTTTAGTTTTGTTCGACGTCGATTCATTTAAAAGGTGGAATTACATCTGTATTCTGACGCGCATTACTGACGTAATTGCAGCCTTCCTTGTAGGCAAGACTTCTGTGCTACACTTTCATCATGTTTTCTAAACATTATTTATCATTTGTAATTAACATTACACTACGGCCGGAAACATCAGTCATTCACAAAAAGTGAGGCTGTATTCCAGCAAAAACACATCTGCTTGGTATATGCTGAGTTTGAGTTGTCCGAATTGCGAGGTTGAGAGCGATACGATGGAAATATAATCCTTCACGTGAATCTAACTCACCGTATACAGCCGACCAATCCCCCGTACATATTCCACATTTCTTCGTAGCGCTTCTCATTCTTAAGAAATCGCAGTGCATTATGTCCACATGCGTAACGGAAATGGGCGTCCGCGTGAACAATATCGGCCTGGTCCAGCTCTAGTAACAAAGCGTACTGTAGTTTTGCCCGTTGGTCAGGGTCTTTCACAGCGTGTTCAGTTGCAAAATTCTTCCGGATTAGATGCTTTAGCTGCCCCAGGCGCTGATCATTGATAGCACCACACTGGGCGCACGGCTCAAGGGCGCGGTCATCACTGGGAATTCGTTCGGTGCATCCGCTGCTGATGCACTTTAATGGGTTGATTTCGGCATCCTGAACCAGCATATCATCCAGATGAAAAACGGCTGATCGTGCGTGCACGAATTATAGCTTACATATTCTTCGGTGCATTTCCAACAAGTGCACGGATCGAAGTGCATGCACTCGACTCGCAGTCGGCGTTCGTGCCGAGTCATGGGGAAGATGTTGGCTGAATGATCATTCTGTCGTAGCTGCAAACATTATCTGACGTACTTATTTTCCGATAAAGACACTGATTATGATGTTTCAGCAACTTACGTCCTTCAGTCCCGTATAATCCGCAATGTTCTCCGTAGCCCGGATGACCAATGTCCGTTTTTGCAGATCCATGGTGACGTTGATGTCCCAGCACACGGGGGTCATCT
>JAQGAU010005632.1:0-10071 GCA_034698045.1 Paramacrobiotus richtersi
AGGGGAATCCGGCAACATGTCATTTACCTGTTCACGTGTCCTACACTACAGGTTACACGGGAAAAAGTCAGTCACATGCATGTGGCATCTGACACTCTCGAAGCAGACTTCCAGGCTATACCTTTGTCTCTGGTACCAGCAGGTTTCGCTTGTACTAGATATAGTCATACGACAGAGTATTTTATCTTTTTTCGCGTTCTTTTCTATGTCGACATCGTTATCGTTATAACGGTTAGGTACCTATAACATCTTCGCTGTGGTTCCCACGCACCATGAGCTGGTTATTCCGGAAGTCGCAGCAATCTACCGAAGAAACGCCGCGGAAGACGGAACATCCATCTGGTAGACAAAAAAGCGCTCCCCATGTTGTACTCCTGCTGGGCCAAGCAAAATCTGGAAAATCAACTCTAATCAACTATCTGACGAATTTTTTCAAGGGTGGAAGTTTAGAAGATCTTCTCATTACCATTCCAAACCAGTTCTATCAAGCAACCGAGGCTAAGGTCACCAACAAAAATGGCATGTAAGTGGACACATAGTGGACACAAATATCAAATATTTAAGCAGCTCACACAAGGAAATGTGTTCTCATTGTGAGGAATACTGTTGATGAGGTAAATCCTTTTTATTTTTATTTATTTACCGTAGAAGTCGACCTGTTTTGTTGAAGTCACCTTGTACATGCAACTGACGCAAGTGAACGCTTGATATTTGTAGTACGACATATGATTTCAACTACCAAGGCCAGCAGTATCATTTTATCGATTCACCTGGATTCAAAGAATCAGGCACATTCGAGCCGGAATGGTGGGATAAAGGTCTTACTGGCATTGTGCAGGCAACCGCGCAGACTGGAACCCTGTCAGCAGTGATTGTGACAATCGACGGCCGAACATCAGCAGCCACAGCAAACTTGCGCACCATGGTATCCAGACTGCGCCATGTTTTGCCGGTGACGGTTGCGGACAACCTCATCATATTGCTGACCAACTGCAACAAAGTCTCCTGCAGTTTCGACTTTAAAACTTTGGATCAGTCGTGGGAAATTGACCAAAACAATGTCTTTTTAATGGATAACTCAGGTTTCAGTTATGATCCAAATGAATGGAGATCGAATCCGCGTCTTGCAAACGGTAAACATTTCAATCGCACAGTTGATTTGAATAATAATACTCGTAACAACAATGAACAAATTAAACAGTTTCATATTCTCCTTTAGATCTGAAGCGAGTCTGGTATGCATCTATGGAAGAAATCAAAAGGCTATTGCTTTGTATTTCGGAACTGGATACCGAAACAAAAAGTAAAACTCTGGATAATCGTGATAAGATTACGGGGGAGATCCATGAACTTCTGCTTGATATCAGTAAGATCCAGCAAACGCAAGACCGATTGGAAAAGGTACCGCCAACGATAGCTCAGGACATCGAAAAGTACGGGAATTTCAAGCAGACAACGGACATAGACTACACGGTGCTAATGGACGCTGAAAATTATAACAGAATCTGTTTGACCCACACCGATGGGGTCTGTCATGACAATTGTCTACCAGTTGAGACAGTCCGTTCGAACAGCGCCTTCCAGCGAAAATGCCATTGTATGACAGGTCAGAAATGCCGATTGTGTGCATGTGATCATATGGCGCATTACTGTGATAAAGTGCGGCCGAAAAAGGAACGAGAATCCATTGCGGCAGTTCTGCAGGACCTGAAAAATGACGGCTCCCAAGATGTCAGGAACTACAAGCCAACAGGTCTGGTAGACGATCTGCACGTATTGCATAAGTTTATTACTGAGAAGCAACTACGGATTGAACACTCTTGCTACCGGTTAAAGGTCATTGCTGCCGATAGCAGTACTTTTGACAATCAGATGTTTTGCATATTGGAAGCCATGGAAAGTAATGCACGCGCTTTGGCTTCAACCGGTGCTCGGCAAGACGCGTACACAGCTATCCAGTCTACCGCAGCTCTGATTGTAAGAATGAATGAGAACAGATCCGATGTATCGCAGAAAGCCGAGATTGACGATGATAAAACTGATCGCGGAGTGAAAGGTCACCAGAAACTACGGCATCATCAAGAAACAGCCAACACTGGTCAAACTGAAGTTTCATCGGTGTGTCTACGGTTTAATAAGAGCATGCCGTGTGACACTCATCCGTGTCTGTTCCGCCATCAATGCTTTATATGCGACGGTATTCATAGTGCTATGGAATGTCGTGCTAACACGAGCACTTCAAGTTCCACAAGGACCCAACCGGAACCACCACCTCCATATTCAGAACGTGGTGTGAGCAGCGCGTCGAGTGCAACAGACAGTGAACGTCCGTTTCTTCCAGGAGCTTGCAGATATCATAATCGTCCAAGCGGATGCAAGGCGAAAAACTGCAATTTTGCGCATATCTGCGGGTATTGTTCTAGAGTTAACCATACTGCGCAAGTGTGCCGTGCTGAATCATCCGAACCGCTTGGATCAAGCGCGTTGAGCGCAAATAGACCCACACATCGTGAAAAAGGGCACAAAGCAAAAGAGTCTTTCGAATCCCGAAATTCTGGCGCGGAAGTAAAAGCTACGAAGATAGGAAAGAATACTCCGTGCAAATACTACAACAGCCCCGACGGCTGCCGCAATGAAAAATGCGCGTTTGCCCATAAATGCAGTTCCTGTGGAAAACTGGACCATGGCGCTGATAACTGCAAACCACAATCTAGCGCCAAGAAAAAACAAGGGGAGACCGAACGGTCCACAAAACAAAGGATTGTGGTAATTCAGTCAAATGATGTTGCAGTTCTGAATCTTGTGGATGCATCCAAGTTTATTGACGGATCCTGTTTTGAGTTCAATCGTGGGAAGGGTTGCAAAAAGAGTCCCTGCCCCTATAAGCATCTATGCGGGATTTGTGGTCAGCTACACAGCGCGATTCAGCACTCCGGCTTATAACTGAGATATACGGTATTCTTATATGTAAATTTTACATGTATTTGTACTGCGTTCCAAGCGTGCAAACTTTCGAAGGTCTATTTATCCGAAGTCGTAGGCGTCGTATAACCGCATCAATTAATCCAAAGCTATAGTAATTACTGTTCTTTTAGTTTTGGTTCACCATTCTCCCTGTTAGTCTTGCGGAATAAATAATTTATTAAATTGGTAATCGAGTGCAAGGTCTCCTTGCATGGGTACAATTTGTTCGTACGTTTTTATTCTGCATAATTCAGTTGTACAACGCGTCGGAATTTTCGATCTTGTACTGTGCGTAATAATTAATACGCACAGTCGGCACAGAAACTGTTACGACATTAAACCGAAACAAATGTTGCCTCTCTTGCTTGTCAGTTGAAACGTAGGTGAGAATTAATCAGTTATCGGACTTTGATTGTGTGCTTGCAATAAACAAGCTATACAACGTAGCTATCGCAATGTTGCACTGAAAATCCAAGCAGCGGGCGCCTTATAATTATGATGCACAGAGGCTCTCCGTTTACTATGCGATAACCACGATGTACGCACAGTTGCTCGGTCGTTCTGCCGTTATTGTGGTTGCTGCGCTTCACCATATCCGCTAAAACTACTAGTACATTACAGGTGTATTCCGCACATTGCATCACGGCTTCGTTAAATTTTACCCTATAAAAAATGAACTCGTCTAACCGAAAAACCAATCGGCAAAAACCAGCCCAGCAAAAGGTTTCCAACCAGCAGCCGCATTCACTCCCGATCCCCTCGGAATGCGTGCGCTTCAACAAAAACCTGCCGTGCGAAATGCACCCCTGCCCGTTCCGTCATCAGTGTCTGTTATGTGGAGGACATCACAGCGCCGTGGAGTGCCATGCAAATGCATTAGCGACAGCATCAAGCAATAGCAGAGCCCAGCCGGAACCGCCTCCGCCATATTCAGCAGCGGTAACTAGCAAAACTAGTGCTGCAGAAGCTTTCAGTCCGCGCCCCTTTCCTTCAGGGGTGTGCAAAGGGTTTAATAACGCAAATGGATGCTCTTCGGATAACTGTAAGAAGGACCATGTCTGCGGACACTGCTCTCGGCAGAACCATAATGCTGTGACATGTTGGTATAAACCCAGCGTCGACATAATTCCGGAACTGACTCCGCCGTATACAGCATCGGTGATTAGCAGCACTTCTACCGTACAAGCCTCTGGTCCGCGCCCCTTTATTACAGGAGTATGTAAAGGGTTTAATAACGCAAATGGATGCTCTTCGGATACCTGTAAAAAGAACCATGTCTGCGGATACTGCTCGCGCAAGAACCACAATGCTGTGACATGTCGGAACAAACCCAGCCTCGACATGAACCCACAGACTCCAAGCGGTTCTGGAATTCAAAATAAAAGTAAAAGCAAGAATCCAACGGTTCCAAAAGATCCACCATGTATCGATTTCAACGGTATATTTGGCTGTCGCCGTGTGTGCAACTCTCCACACAAGTGCAGTACCTGTGGTAAAGGGGATCATGGAGCTCTGCACTGCATTCCTCAAACGCAATCAGCCAAAAAACCGAATACCTCCGCCACTACCGCGAAACAGAAAGTTGTCCTCCTTCAGTCTAAGAGCGTTCAGGTTGTTCAGGTACCGGATTTCATTAATGGAACCTGTTTTGAATTTAATCGCGGGATTACATGTAAGAAATCGCCTTGTCCGTACAAACATCTTTGTGGTATCTGTGGTCAACTGCATAGTGCACTGCAACATCCTTGAGTGGGAGCGTTGCAGGCTAAATTAGGCTTCATAACATATAACTGGATTTGTATTCCGCCACATTTCATATGCGCGGTGAATATGTTGATGATTAGCGTTGTTTAGTTTTCGGCTTATTCAGGTGTTAATTCATTTAATGTTTCCTTCAGTTTATAAGGAAACGGTCCAATGATAACAATGTGGTGCGATATTAAATCTTCTACTTATCGAGGCAACGATCGTCACATAACAGAAAAGCACCGAAAGCTTTAATATCCTAACAGAAATGCTGTAAGTACGGAGCCCGTTTATGAAAGCTATGAACAAATAGAAAATATTTGCTCGTTATCGGCATAACCATGCAAATGAACCGCATCAAGTATAACCATTCGCGCAGCGCAACCCGACAAAATGGGTGCCCTTGGCAGATTATGTTCAGAGCGGCAGACAGCCGTCATGTAACTCATGTAAACTAGGACGTTCCATTAAGAAAACTGCACACATCTTTCGATGACGTTATTAAATCCCATACTAAATTGTCGGCGGGTAAACCGCAATCGTTTCTATCGGTATGAGCACGGTCAGTACTTCATTCATCTTAAATGGCGGTATCGAGCATGCCACTGTCATCCAGAAACGCCGGGCCGGCTCCCTCATCCAGCGCATCCCGTGGCATTCCGCCCGCATAACCAGCCAGTCCACTACCCATAGCCAGACCACCAGCCAGTTCTCTGAAGGGTGCAAATAGGTTGAACGAGGCTCGGTGTTTATGTATCTCCGCATTTGAAGATTCGCGGCGCGATGGCGCTGTGGTGACGGAGCCAACCGGCGAATGCAGTCCTTTGTGTGGGGAATGGGAGTGTTTACGATCCTTCTTGCTGTGCTCAGCGTGCTCCCGGTCCTTGTCCAACTATATAACAAAGATCAATAATTTTGGTTAACAGCTTCTCTGCGGGGTTTGTACCGATCTCGTTCTGGATACACGATGACCCCGTTCGTGATGGTGTCCGGAATGAGTCAGTTCGGCCAGTTCGTCCATGATGTCATGTTCCTCTTTGTCCTTGCTGCCTTCGAAGTTGTTTTGGAGAATATTGCGTACCTATAAAAGATAGAATTTGACATTTAATGCTACATGAAAGTCTCATGCTCGTATCGTCGCACCATCAAACAGTCTGCGAAACGCACATTGCTGACTGTTCTGTACAGAAAGAGGTCAGATCTCACTAAACGTTTACGAAAACGAACTACCACCAAAGAACGCGTAGAAAGGCAGCTATCAGATTTCCAGTTGCTGCTGTTTACCTCATCATTCATCAGGACAGAAAAGCACAGGAGTGATGATCCTTGGAGAATGCTGAATATGGCGAAAAGGAACTTCAAAACAGTGGCCCCGAGTTTCAATGCCATCAACAAACAGCAATACATGGCGAGCACGGTACCCCACTGTGAACGACCGGCTTTCATGTAGTTCCTACAGTGCAGATCCACGGTTAGTGACAACTCACCATAGAATCATCCGAACTCCAGAAAATTGCACAAACGGAGTTGGAAGTTTATCAAATTGATGCGAAAACACTTACACGACAAGTTTATTTCCTTTTTCACTCAAGGAGTAAGAACTCTGCATGTACTCTTTCATCGCTATAACTTTCATCAGAAGAGTGACCTACAAAACACATAGTGCTTCATTTGCAGAAAACCATTATCCATCAGTCGGCCATTATACTGGACGCACAAAGATAATGCCAACACCAGGTGCGCCAACAATCAAGAACCAATCCCACGCGACGAAGCAGGCTCCTTTTTGGAAAAACTTCTCTCCTTTGGTGAGCGAACCAATTAGCACCGGAAAAATTGGAACAACTACCGATGAAGAAACGTTTTGCCTGGAATGGATTATGTTAAAGGGCAAGGCACTTACCCCATCCAATAACCATGAATTTGACAACCGACCCATCTTCCACTTCATCGTTGTTATGCACTGCAAAATCATATACACACCGTTATGTTCCCAATATGATGCAGACGCACACATGTGAATCCTAGACTTTCATTTCTATATTACTACCGTACGTAATCAGAAATGGCGGAAGTCTGGCTCATAAATATACCAAAGCGGGAAACGTAAAATTACAGCTGATTGATTTGTGATTAAATATATGAGATCAACTTGATGAATTGTTAAAAAAAATAAAAACAAGAATTTCGAATAAAAATGCCAGTTATAAAGCCGACTTCAGAATTACTGCATACTTATGGGAATATTTTGAGCACCAAAATATAATAAAAGTTTACATACCGGAATAAGTGACCACGCTATAGATGTGGAAAGCTTGATTCATCATCCAGCAAAACAAACATAAAATGAAGTATAAAGTGGCCACCGTGAAAGCTTTGCAGTGAGGCTGTGATAGAGAATGGAGAGTAGAGATACGTGAAATTTACACTAAAAGCTGTAAAAGACGAACTGTTTTCGTTAGTCATACCGGGAATTCAAATAAATCAATCCCGCACATGAGCGAAAGCTGCGCGAATCCCACTGCCAAGGCTGTGTTTTTGTGTAACGTGGAGGTGTTGGATGTAGTCCTGAAAGTTACAATTTTTATGAAAGATAACCAAGAACACGCTATAGTCTTTGGACAGTCCACAATTAATTTAATTTATTTGGGTTGGTCGCCATGTAAGTTACCACAGAACCATTGTTCAAACAAAAGAACTTACGAAGTACTTTGCCTGGTAAGCTGAGTCACTTGTACACCTACCTCAGAAACACAAGTATGCAGAACCCAAGAAGCGAGCACAAGGCCGACATTGCACACCCGAAGTACGTCGCCCAGTTCATGAAGTAACTGACATTCTTATCTTCTTGCCACTGTAATAAAAACCGAACACTTACTAGTTAATAATGATTTCAAACATTTGAACGAGTCGCGCAAAAGGTCATCATATACTCCTCGTAAACCTTGTCCGGTTGATTTGATTGCAATTTGTACATATCAATCATTATGAATCTGTGCTTAACTAATAAATACTATATTAATTATAGCTTATTCGAATCTAATGTACGTACACCAGGGTCATACATGTCCGTAGTAACACCGTAAAAGTAGCCAGAATTATTACAGGTGCACATTGCTCGATTAAGCATTTTGAACGGTCTCTGGCAGTCCTGCTTGTTGAACTTCCACTGAAATCTGCAGCATTAAGAAATATCATAATCAGCTTATCACCAGCTGCGGTCAGAGTGGTATTAGCGGTTTATATTCAATAAATCGGTACGATACAACAAACTTTGTTTTTAGTGTAACGTACCCTTTGCGAACTTTCTCGTACTGCAGCTGAAAACACTGGGGATCGGAAATATTCGTTGTCTGCAAGGAAAACAGCAGAATATGGGTTCAGTCGGGCCGCAGGCTTAATTTGTCTCGAAATCTGTGTCAGCACATACATTCATGTAACTAAAGCTGGTCACAATATAACGGTAGTCAAGGGGAACTGGATCCTCGGGAAAGAACCGAATGAGGTACAAGGCAGAATTAAGATTGTCCTCCAGCGGTTTGGTCTTGGGATCGTATGCCGGATTAGGCAAAAACGCCGTCACATCCGCAACAAAGACCGTCGTCACAACAAATGCTGCATGGAATCAGAAAATTACAATCAGCGAACCATGAATACAGATACACGCATATATATGGACAACTTCAACAATGCGCTTTTGCCTGCTTTTCAGGCTTCACAGCGAGGTTACTGTTTCACTGCAGTTGCATCTATAGTTCTTGTCATGGAGAACCAGTTACAGGCATGTAACATGTACCGTATCTACCTCGTTTGTTGGCCAGACTGGATTTGCGATCGTTTGCACCCGTCGACCATACTGCTTTGCGAATGATGGCTTTGGTTTCCGCAAAGTGGCCTTGGAAGATGGGCAAGTGCGTTTGATCTTCCCGAGGGTAGCGTAGAGTGGTGGTATGGTTAGTGAAATGCACCTCCATATTGATGGCCAGCTTTTGCATAACACGGGAAAAATTCGCCGTCACCGGCAAACTGCGCTCCACTACGACGTCCCGTAGCAAAACGCCCGCATGGATGTCCACGAAGCGACTAAACAAAAAGTGGCATTACGTTTACTCCTGTACGGTGCTTGACCTTTTACTACACCTACACAATAATATGCAAAAGATGGACAATCGACTGCCCAAACGGCCTGGTCATATTCCACGCCTCAGTATTCTGCTTATCCTGATGATGGGGAAGTAAGTTGTTCTGAAAATATCATGCGGATTTTTTACAATATCATGCGACAGATTAGCAGCTATAATAACATAAAACTGAAGACGTACAAAGACTTCCATGACTTGGTTCATAAAAAGTTTCACATCTGTCGAATTAGGGTAAAGCTTCGTGCCCTGGTCGCTCTGCCATCGATCGACTAGCCAGTTTCGATTACGAATCCGATCTTCCTGCAAAGTTTAGGGTTGAAATATACGCAGTTTGATTTGAACTTAATTTGAAGCTTGAAACACTGATATGCTGGATTCGTAACGACCTCACCCGCTGTTAGTGAATAATAATTTGAACTCAACCTGACGCTTGAAAATTTCATGTCTGGGTCTTAATGTTTGTGCTAGAAAAATTCACGACTCTCGACAGTAACAAGTTTTGGTTTTGCGGATGGCGCGGGTTTGAAATCATTTAAGCGGTAAGCATACCTGGAATTCCAGGAGGAATTCCGTCATTTTAATGTAGGCGGCGATATCGATGGCTGACTGGCCGGCCGTTGGACGTGAGGCCTCGACAAGTTTGCGAATAACCGGAAAAATGACATCGTAAGGAGCCGTTTTATCGCGGGAATATTTTTCGGTCTGTAGTAAAGCAAAGCCCAGTCACTGTATATGCGCTCCCAAAAAAGGATGTTACGCACTTCTTTAAGATTCTTTTGAGTCTCTTCACTGAGACATTCATCAACTGACGGTGGGTCCCACTTGCCGCCGCCTTTCGAACCCAAAGCAGTAGTTATGTGGCACTGTCGTCTGGCGAAACGCTTCTCTTCCGGATTTTTTCCTGGACATGCCACTTTGACTAATTCGGTGTTGACAGTCTTGGGCCAGTCGATGTTCTCCACGGCTTCGGCGCGGCATCTTGCTCCTGTAACAAAAATCATATTTTTTGAACTTTATTTTAGTGTGTCGGTATCGCGCTTCTGCTGATTCGGTAAGTCAGCTACAAAGCTACCATACTGTTCTTTCATGGGTTTCGAAGCGACGGTGTGCGTAATCACAGTATGAGTACCTACAGCCAAAGCTATGGAGCGCGAGGCCCGTCAAAATGGTACAACTGTTTAAAGATCGCTGTTTCGCTCAAGTTCTGGGTGAATTGTTT